>JAJPUD010013970.1:0-42236 GCA_023553655.1 Myrmecobius fasciatus | reverse complement strand
AGTACAAGGCCATCTCCAGGCTCTCGGGTTACAGGATATAGATCTCCCTACCATGCCCTACATTCTACACTGGCTTCAGACACATCCACATATCCAATGCAGACACACTTGCACTCACACACATACATGTGGGATTAATGTATACATATAACATGTATAGGAATTCACCATATATTATAGCATAAGATATGATGTACTAATACATATTTTTATACTCCTAGGTTCGTATACACTTACTTATATACTCATAGGTTCATAGAAAGATTTAGAACAAGAAAGGACCTATGAGGTTATTCAGTCATGAATTATTTTATTTATTTATTTTATTTTATTATTATTTTACAGATGAAGAAACTGAGTCCAGGAGATGTAATTTGTCTGAGGTAACCTATAGTCAATGGCAAAATTGAAGTTCAAATCTAATTCTGTTACTCCAAATCCTTGCTATCATGCTATCCATACATCCATGTATACACAAATTTGTATACATGCAAATGCTCGCATAGACATTTATATATTAATTTGTGAATATATACATACTAAAATCAACATTCAAATCCATTTACTAAGTTGTTCAAACACATCTATATTATGTGTACTGCACAGGAGGCAAATGATTCTGAAAGTCGGGTTCTACTGAGAAGGTCTTGGTCTCCAACCACTGAGCTATTCAGAAGCACAACCTTGGTTCCATTTAAGCCCCATCAGCCCACTGCTACTTTCCCCATGCCCCCAGAAATACCCCTCCTCTTTTAGGGTTGTAAGGAAGAAACACCTCTCTTGGCCAGGATGGGTCCTGAGTCCCCAGGCAGAGAGACACCTTGAAGACTGAGGCTAGAGATTGTATTTCCATAAGCACTGAGATTGCTGTGGTCCATGATTCTGTCTTCTTGGAGGAGGAGAAAAATATAAGGGAGGGTGTATTCCTTTCTTCAGATTTTTAAAAAAAGCCTGTCAAGGACTGTGTCTCCAGGCAGAGCTACAAGCAGAAATTTTGGATGTGTGAGAAAGAGCAATGTGAAATGAGACCTCGAATAAACATCATTTATGAGATGAAAATAATGCATCAAGTTGCTAATACAAATTCATTGTGAAGCAATTAGCTTAAATGCAGTAAAGTCCCATGTAGGGTGACTTGGGATATTGCACTGAGGGGAAAAACTTCAGGAGTTAGAATGACAGGATGGAGCAACTGATTGGGTATCCCTCTACAGAAATGGGAAGTGTTGGGTAGCTAAGTGGTGCAGTAGGTAGAACACAGGGCATGGAGTTAGGGAAATCTGATCAAATCTAGCCTCAATCATTAACTGGGTGACCCTGGGCAAGCCATTTAACTTTGATGTGCCTCAGCTTCCTCATCTGTACAATGGAAATCATACTAACTTTTACCTCTCAGGATTGTTATGAAGATCAAGTGAGATAATATTTGTATTCCTGGCATAAATTAAACACTATCTATATAAATGTTAAGTGAGAAAAAAGATTGGGGGAAGTAGAGTTAGTACATTTGATATCTTTGTGGGATATCCAGGTGGAAATATCCAGCAGGTGGTTATAAGACACAGGACTGAAGCTCAGGAGAAAGATGAGGTGCTGGATATTTACTATGAGGGAGTCAATTGCATAAAGATGATCATTAAATCCATCAGGGCTGTTGAAATCACTGAGAGTCAATGTTGTCAAGGAGATCACCGTTTCCATCCATAAACCATATGATTCCCTCCCTCTCTCCTTTCTATTCCATTAGAGAAGTATTCATTAAAAGTTAGCTATGTGGGGCAGCTAGGTGGCGCAGTGGATAGAGCACCAGCCCTGAAGTCAGGAGGACCTGAGTTCAAATCTGGTCTCAGACACTTAACATTCCCTAGCTGTGTGACCCTGGGCAAGTCACTTACCCCAATTGCCTCAGCAAAAAAAAAAAAAAAAAAAAAAAAAAAGTTAGCTATGTTCCAGGCTTTATTCTAGGTTCTGATGATATAAGATAAAATGAAGCTGTACCTGCCCTCAAGGGGCTTGGGTTCTGCTACTCAGAAAACATCCCAGATACAAAATATGCTTCTTTCCTGGCACTCGAGGTGCCATGAACAGGTCACACTATCTCCTGTTCCCTAGGCCTGGTGTTCACCTGTTAGATTCGTACCCAATCTTTAAAGCACAATTCAAAAACCATTTCCTCAGAGTGCCTTTCCTGTGCCTTCAGTTAGCAGAGACCTTCTTCCTCCCCCAACAAAGTTTGTTTTTCTCCACTGCCCTTATCACAGCTAGTATTATCAAATATTCCTAGAGTTATCTGTTTTTGTTCTATTCCCCTAATGAACCATTAGCTGGCTAAGAACGAGCCCTGAGTTTTAATTAAACTTTTTCTCGTTCTTAATACCCAATTTGTAAACAGAAAGAATGCAACTCTACTCGTTTGTTTGAAGGAAACTGGTTTTTCCTGATGTTTATGGTTTTTATGATCCAGAACGGCTCAGTCCAAGTAATGTCTGTGTCTGTCTTATCTGTCTGCTCTGTTCTGTATTTCATTTTTTATAATAATAAGAATAGCTATTATTAACCCAGTCACACAAATATCAACACACTTCTATTAGCACAATCTATGTTAACATATGTGCTCATTATTAATACATCTCTATATAATAGTTAATAAGTAACATTAAAAATCTGCAAAAATTTTTATATATGTGTTCCCATCTGAGCCTCACAAAAATCCTATAAAGTAGGCATTATGATATTCATTTTACTGATGAAAAAACTAAGGTTGAGAATTAAGTCACTTATCCAGAAAGACATAGCTAATAAAGTGTCTGAGGTAAACCAGTGATCCATCTACTATCTACTATATTTTTTGCCTCTGTCTATCTCATTCCCAGCGCATGTCCCTTTTTATTTTTTATTTTATTTTATTTTATTTTTTGTGCTGCTCTTAGCCCTTGAAGAAATGGCAAGCTCTTAAAATACCACCTTAATTTTGTACCCTACTACCAAATTTCACTTCCAAATAGCTCTCTATTCCCAACATAAGCAGCTGGGTGCCAAAGTGGATAAATGTGTTAATTTTAGAATCAGGAACATCTAAGTTCAAATGCAGCCTTAGACACTGTGATCCTGGGAAGGTTACTTAATCTCTGTCTGCCTCAGTTTCTGTAATCTGTAAAATGGGGATAAAATCGACAGCCATCACATAATGTTGTGAGGTTCAAATGCACCACCTGGCAAACCTTAAAGTGCCTTATGAAAGCTGCCTATTTTTATTAAGCCTCCTCCCTTTATCCAGAAAACATTTTTCCCTTTACTCAGTTCCCCCCTTTCTGATCTTCACTCACAGAACGTCTGAGATGGAAGGCTCTTCAAAGCTTATCTGGTCCACTCTATAGCCCAACAAGTGGTCATCCAGCTTTTGTTCAAAGGCCTCTTGGGAGAGTAGGAGCGGCTACCTTCTGGGCCAGCCAGTCCTCTCTGGGACAATTCTAAATCTAAGGAATTTCTTTCTTACACTGAGTTGAATGAAATCTGTTTCTTAGCAGCTTCCACCCAGAGCTTCCTGGTTCTGCCCTCTGGGATCAGTCATTCAGTCAATCAACAAGCATTTGATCCTCAGCCTGTGAGTCAGAGATGCAAAAAAAAAAAAAAAAAAAAAAAAAGAGGTAAATATAAAAAGAGCAAGTCTGACCATTTTTCCAAGCCCTTCAAAGTTCTGATAGCCACTATTATTACCTAGCATTGATACAACCTTTTAAGATTTACAAAGCACTTGACAGCTCATTTTAGCCTCATAACAACACTGAGACGTAGTTGCCCATTTTTCAGATCAGGAAACTGAGGTATACAATGGTTAAGTGATTTGTCCAGCTAAGTATGTGAAGCTGGATTTGAGTCTGACTCCAGTGCTCTATCCATGGTGCCATCCAACTGCCCCTGCCTGGCACATAGTAGGCACTTAATAGATGTTTGTTGGACTGGATCAATGAGGTAGAAGGGGGAGTACAAGGGAGGCAGATACTTGAACTGAGTTATGAAAGCAACCAAGGACAAGACGAGTTAGAGGGGCCTGTTCCAGGCATGTGGGACAACCAGTGCCAAATAGGTCAGTTTATTTGAAATGGAAAGCAGGAAGAGGTTGGAAAGGAGGATAATAGGCTATGAGCTTGAGAAGGTAGGCTGAGCCAGATTGTAAAGGGCTTTTACAGGGGTCTGCTAGAGCCAGCTCCTAGTAAGCTGATTGTTAAATTTTTCAGCCAGCATTTATGCCTTGGGAAATTGGCAAGTTACATGGCTCAAGATTGTCTAGACTTAACAAAGGGATGGGGAAAAAATGTAGATTGTACTTAAAAGTGCCCTGCTTCTTCTTCTTCTTTCTTTACAGAAAACCCCTTCCTTTCAGGACCAAAGAGAAGATTTTTTTTTATTTGATTCTAGAGGTAATAGAGAACCAGTGAGCTTCTAGAGCAGGGGCGTAACATGATTAAATATAAGATTCCTCTTCTACCTGCACCATGGATGGTAGATGGAGCTGATTGGGATACAGACAGATGGAAGGAAAAGAATTGCTCAACCTCCAGAATCGCTGATTCCAAGCCTTCCCCAGGTCAACATTGCTTCTAGGTGGATCCAAACAGCAACACGCAGACGCTTAATAAATTACCTTGATGATGATGAGTAAATTTTGCTGGAGTTAAATGTTTATGGAGTACTCCTAACAGCCAGCCTATGTTAGAGATGGAAAGAACCTTAGGGACAGGAGTGAGTGTAAGGCAGCGAACATCATAAATGTTTGCTGAATCGAACTGAATCTTGTCCAAACTCCTCATATTACAGAGGAGGAAGCTGAGATCCAGAACAGGGGTTGGCTGGGGAGGGGAGTGGAGCTCGCCCAGGTTCCACAGCCCAAGCCACTTCTAGAGTCTGGCTCTCCCAGCTTCCATGCCATTGGACTGTATTACCCCCTCTCACCTTAAAACACTTGTCACTAAAACTGTTCTCTTTTCCAAGCCCAGGAAGGAAGGACAGTTTTGTGTGAGAAGTGTTTTGTATCCTTGGGTTTGCTTTCCAAGTTGGAAATATCAGGTGGTTTCCATTATTAAATATTTATCCTTCCCTTGGCTCCTGTGTCATGGAAACACCACACCAGGATGAGCAGGGAAGAAGGAAACAGCAAATGAGAGAAAGGATGCTGTACCACTGGGTGGGCAGCTCTTGCTTTCTGCAAAGTCTGACACCTGGGTTTCCTGCTAATTTGCAAAGGGGCAAGGTTAGCAAGGATGGGAAGGCAAGAGGCTTTGGGTGCCCTCAAGATCCCCTTCTGTAAAATGGGAATCATTGCTTTTGGTTCCTAAAGAAATTGGAAGGAAAGATAAGGATCCAGACTGTGAAATCCCAAAGAACTGAAGGGTTCAAATACCAGAGCTGTCATTTACTGTGACTATGTGACTCTGAGTAAGTCACAACTTTTCTGAGTCTCAGTTTCCTCATCTGTCAAATGAGGAATTAGACCAGAGAACCCCTAGTCTAGATGTCTATGAAACTGTGACCTTGAGGTTTGATGCTATCATTGCTTCCATTATCAGCTAGCTCCATGAAGTCTTTTTTAAAATAACTTTGATTTTATTTTATTTATTTTTAATGCACATTATTTTATGAATCATATTGAGAGAGAAAAATCAGAGCAAATTTGAAAAACAATGGGAAAGATAAAAAAATAGAAAAAAGAAGTGAACATAGCATGTGTTGATTTACATTCAGTCTCCTTAGTTCTTTTCCTGGATGCAGACGGCATTTTCTGTTCAAAGTCTATTGGGATTGCTTTGGATCACTGAACCACTGAGAAGAACCATGTCTTTCATAATTGATCATTGCACAAACTTGCTGTTACTGTGTACAATGTATTCCTGGTTCTGCTGGTTTCACTCAGCATCAATCATGAAGTCTTTCTTGACTCCTCCCTCCCTCTCCCCACCCCCATTGGTTAGTGAGTCACCTCCAAAACTACCTTCCACTAATTTTGCATATGATCTGTATATATCCAGATTTGGGGTTTCTTCCCCATTCAAATGGAATGTAAGCTCCCTGAGAACTGTTTCCTTTCTGCCACTCTTCTTACTTCCTGGCACGGTGTCTAGAACATAGTAAGCCCTTAATAAATAAATATTTGTTGGTAGAATGATTAGAGAGAACATCCTATACCCTGCCCAACGACCCCTTCTGAAAGGCAGAGACAGACCATTGTCTTTTCCATGCTGCAGCTTAGCCACGTGTGGCTCTTCATGAACCCATTTGGGGTTTTCTTGGTAAAGATGCCAGAACAGTTGGCCATTTCCTTCTCCAACGTACTCTACAGATAAGGAAACTGAAGCAAACAGAGCTAAGTGACTTACCGAGGGTCATACATCTAATTTGAAGTCATGAAAATGAGTTTTTCTGATTCCAAGTTAATGCTCCCTGTGTCTATAGATGGTAGGACTAACCCCAGAATTTAGCACAATGCCTGGTACACAGTAGGAGTTTAATAAATGTTTATTGACTGATTAAATAGAGGCAGCACAATGTAGAGGTAGAGTGCTTGAGTTGGACTCAGAAGGATCTGTATTCAAATCTGCCTCCAATAGTTCCTAGGAATCTCTAGCTCCCTTTAAGGCTCATTTCTGGTCTTTCTACCGCAGCATCCTCAAGGCCTTTCCTTGGGCTTGGAACAGAATATAAGAGTAGGAACTAGACAGTCAAGGTGAACTCACTGATATGGGGAACTGGCAAATAAAAAATATACACCCTGCCTCCAGTAGTAAATTAGGAGCCTTCTCTGAAACTCAATGTCTTAATGTCCACTAAACAGACTAGTTACAATGGTCTTATGATGGAGAGAGCCATCTGTACCCAGAGAAAAGACTGTGGGGACTGAGTGTGGATCACAACATAGTATTTTCACTTTTTTGTTTGTGGCTTGCTTGCATTTTGTTTTCTTTCTCATTTTTTCCCCTTTTTGATCCGATTTTTCTTGTGCAACATGATAACTATGGAAATATGTATAGAAGAATTGCATGTGTTTAACATATATTGGATTATTTGCTGTCTAGGGGAGGAGGTACGGGGAAGGAAGAGAGAAAAAAATTTGGAACACAAGATTTTGCAAGGGTGAATGTTGAAAACTATCTATGCATGTATTTTGAAAATAAAAAGCTTTAATAAAAAAGAATGAAGAATACCAAAAAAGTTAATATACATGTATAACCAGAAAAAAATAAAACAATTAAAAAATAAAGGCAGACCTAAACAGTAAGAAAAATTAAAAAATGAATTAAAAAAAGAATGTTCGTTAAGAAGTAGAATTTGAATGCAGGTCTTCTCAACTTTGATACTAACTCGATCCTCAATGGTACATATATATACATACATATATATAAATATACACACATATGTGTGTGTATATATGTATACATACAGACACACACACATACATACTCATAAATTTTTTAAAATGTCCATTAAGAACCAGAATTTGAATGTAGATCTTCTCAACTTTGATACTGGCCCTCTCTCTCCTCAGTGCTATATATACACACATATATTCATACAATACACACACACATATACACATACACACATTCGCACAATACACATAAATATAAATATGCACACACGTGTATATATACCTATGTATACATACGCACATACATATTGTGTGAGTATATATCTATCTGTGTGTATACAAAGTGCTTGGTGATGTGAACGAACACCTGAGCTGCCTGGGGATCCATTCCTTCCAAGCTCCCCTGACAATGGCCCTGACGAGGGCGGAGGATGGAGGAGAAAAGGCAGTGCATCCCTGGCACCTCCTGGGCCTTTCGGATGCAGGCTGGCCATTGGTTCCTCTCTCGGCTCCTTTGAGAGCACTCCTCCCCACGGCTCCCCGAACACTCCGGGCATCTTAGCAGAGAGAACCCAGTTCTAGATCAGGACCTCGGAGATCCGGGTTCAGACTCTGCCTCCAACGTGCCTTAGCTGTGGGACATTCTCTGAGTGTCAGCTCCTGCCTGGATGAAATGGAGGAAATGCTCGGGAGAAAGGCTGTGGCCACAGACCAAATAGGCCCCAAGGCCTGCGGCCCCTGGGCTCAAGTGTCCTGGGGATCCCTGGGCAAGCCTGTAAGACTGTACATTGTGGAGGAGTTATCTGCATTTTTAGAGAGTTTCCTCTTCTGGGAATTTCTGTCCAGTGAAAGGCAGCCCCTCTCCATCCCTCCTGCCTCAAGGAGAGGCTTACAGGAAATTTTAAAGCACTTGCAATATCAATTATTATGGCACCAGGAGGGTCATGGGACCCAGTGTCCCCCATCCTTGGCTCCAGGTTCCTGAGGTGCTAGATGTCAATCAGTCTCCTTTGGGTGCTAGATTTCCAACTGGAGAACACCTGAGATATCACTTAGTCTGGCCCAGAAGGGGAAACTGAGTCTAAGTTACTCCAGGTCTCACACACAGCAAGTGGTGGAACTGGAATGTGTCCCCTTGGCCCCTGACACTTACATCTCGCTTTCTTTACACTTCCAAACCATGCTTGGGCCATCCTAGGACCTTCTCCTTTTGCCTTCAGTTGCTAGAGCATGCTTCAAGGTCATGTCAAGAAATGCCCTTCCTGCCCAGGTTTCTCATCCCCTAGAAGAAGGCCCTTCTCCCTGGCTCCCCCGAGGTCACATCAGGACAGGGGAGCGTGCCACCGGAGGCAGGCAGCTCTGGCCAGGAGCCTCGGTAACGAAATCCCCCAGGGGACCGCTGGGACACCTCCAGGCCAGCACCGGATCCCATGGCAACATGGCAGAGAGCACTGGGGCCCAGCCCAGAGGAGCCCAGCCCAGCCCAGCCCAGCTCCCCAGCTCCCTCCGTATTGACATTGGCGCTGGGACTAGGCAGCCTGTTTATCCAGAGAGACTTGGAAACAATGAGCCTGATTCTAATGCGCCAGCTGGGGAAGGGGGGGTGGGGGTGGAAGGCAGGGGCCCAGAAGGGCAGAGCAGACCCAGAGGGAGGCTTTGAATATTAATGCCTTTGCTCCCACTCCACACTGTCTGGGAAGCCCTTCAGTCCTGCAGGCAATTAGGACCCCAGAAAAGGAGGGCAGCTTCCCTCCTAGCCCCAGGCTCCAGACACACTGGGCCCAGAGCAAAGAAGGACTTCTAGGAAGCTTCAGAGCTGGACCAACCTCCCTCCACTCCACTTACTTTGCAGCTAAGAAACGGAGACCAGAGCCGGCCTCCATCACACCGGGAGAACCCAGAGCAGAGGCCCCTGGCTAGGCTAGTTCAGGTGTACATCAGGGCTTGGTCTTATGGGGACCATGATACACATTTCTTAAGCTTATGGGCTGGGGATGCAAAGAGAGGCAAAAAAAACATGGTCCCTGCCCTCAAGGAGCTTACAATCTACTGGAAGAGACAATGTGCGACCAACAAACAAACAAGATCCATGCAAGACAGATGGAAGATAATCTCAGAGGAAATCCGAGAGGTTTCTTGTAAAAGTTGGGATGTGAAGGAGACCTGGAGGGAATCACGAGGAGGAAGAGACTTCTAAATATGGGGCAGAACCACCGAAAATGCCCAGAGTTGGGAGATGGGGAGTCTTGGTCAAGGGGCAGCCAGGAGACCAGTGTCACTGAGAAGGAGAGAGTCAGAATTTGGTTTGAGATTAGAGAAGGGTTTGAAGCATCTAGCCTGTAGCAGAGGCTTAAAAATGGTTTTTAGCTGATCTTGGAGTTAAAGTTAAGATTAAGGGAGGGAGACCTATGGACTATTTGTGGCAGAACACTCTGAGATCACATTGGTCTGATCA
Source organism: Myrmecobius fasciatus (assembly GCA_023553655.1). Lineage (NCBI taxonomy): Eukaryota > Metazoa > Chordata > Mammalia > Dasyuromorphia > Myrmecobiidae > Myrmecobius > Myrmecobius fasciatus. The sequence continues at coordinate 32,418 of JAJPUD010013970.1, read as the reverse complement.
GCCACAAATGGACACATTGCAACTGGACTCTAACATAGTGATGTCATTTTGGTCCTGGAAGGAAAACAACCAAGGAGGAGAGATCAAAGGTTAAGGAGGCAGTGTGTGATCATTAGGAAAAACAGGGCTGAGACAAAAGGAGATCTAGTCACCTGAGTGTCTCCTCAAGATCTCAAGATAAAGTGTCAAACTTTGCTGTCTAGAGAAAGAGATGGGGAAACTATTTCATTCAATCAGTGTTTGTTAATATGTTATGAACAATATGTGATTATTCATAATATTATTAACAGTATTATCATTAACACAATATCATTGTTTTTAATTATAAATATTTTAACCTTTTAACTAATTTTAACTAATGGGCTAAATATTGGGAAATTTTTTAAAAAGCCAGACCCTATCTTCAAGGACTTCACTCCTTACTTGGAAGGAAAGGAGACCAACAGATAAATCAAAATAAAATAGATATGGCAAGTAATCTGCCCAGACACATAGGCATGACCCAGCTGCCACCCTGGGGTCCCATCTAGTTACTCTATAGGTACCCCGGAGAGAACTTCTTTCAAATTCATCACTGCCCAGAAGGGGTGAACATGGGGGCTTTTCCTATGCTGCAGTGATAGATTTCAGACACTCTGAGATTCACCAGCTTTGTTTTTCTGAGACTCTTCCTGCCAAAATTGCCTTGGAAATCTTATTCATTTCAGAGACTGGGTCTCTGGCAGCTTTGCAGGATGATGGATGGGCTGGTTCCACAGATACAGTGAGAATGGAGACTGATTCTGGACAAAAGTGACCCAGAGGACCCCTTCTAGATGGGGTAGCTGGGTAAACAAGCAAAGGATTTCCAGCCTTGATTGAGGAGAGAAGAGAAATACTTGCAATAGACCTTGAAGGTAAAATCTGGGATTCAAGGCTGTAAGTGCCCTGCCACAAGCTTGTTTAGGCTACTTAGTGGGAGAGAGAAAAGAGGTCCAGCCCCAGCCCTCAGAGAGCTCCCATTTTGGGGGACAAAGAAGAGAAGATCCAGGCTGTGGCTTCAGCATCTCATAGTTTGGGGGAGACAGAGGAGGAGGAGACACAGACCCTGCTCCTAGGAAGCTCATAATTTAGGGTTAAAAAAGTGAGATCTCATGCAACGAGAAGAGGAAGGTAAAGATGCTGTCAGGAGGAGAGGCAGCCTAGTGAGAAGCTGGGTTGTGGGTAGACAATGGCATGGAGGCCTGGCCCTGGCCAAAAGGGGAAGTAGAAGAGAGGAAAGGACACTGACTGGAGGCAGAAGGGTTGGGGTTCAAAGCCCACTCTACTGTGTACTATCTGTGAGACCCTGGATAAACCATGCAGACTTCTATAGAGTCCAGTTTCCCCTCTAAAAGCCTGGAGAGTCTCCAAGCTCGCTCTCTCCCTTCTTAATTCTGTGGTCTCCTGATAGCTTTATAAAACGGGCAGCTCTTTTGTAAAACCTTCCCATCACCACTCTTCCCACAGACCATGGCCTGGCTCTAAGGAATGGACATCCCCTTGTTGCCACTGCCCAACTCAGCACCCTCCACTCTGGACCCTAATAAGGATTATTGTCGTTTCAGCCTCCTTTGGAAAGTCCCAGAAAGGCTTCCCTGACTCTCACAGGATGGCTGGGGCAGGGGATGGGGCTAGCACCTGTTGAAAATATATCACAGTCTCCCTACTTGACCTTGGAATCCAGCCATCAGTGAGGATAAGAATAGTGAGCATGTATATAGTCTTAAAGGTTTGCAATGCCCTTTATATACATTTTTCCCACTAGAGGCTCACCCAAACCCTTACAGCTAGGTGCTGACGGAATTAGGATCCTTGCTTTAAGGGGGAAGAAGACACAGAGTCTTTAGGGTTAAAAAGTGAAAAGTGGAGGAGGGGGACCAGCCCATCACAGAAAACATTTCATAGGGTCACAGATTTAGAGATGGAAGAAATCTGAGAGGCCATTTAGTCTTACCCCCTGTTATAAAGATAGATAGATAGAGATGAGAAATAGCTAGAGAGATAAGTAGATAGATATGGTTAGCTAGAGATAGATGGATGGATGGATGGATGAATAGATAGATGGATAAATGGATGGATGGATGATAGATGGATAGATTGATTGATGGATAGACAGATAGACATATATTAATAGATAGATGGATAGACAGTTGGATGGATAGATAGATTGATTGGTTGATAAATGAATAGACAAATGGATGGATGAATAGATAGGTAGGTAGACAGGTGGATAGATATATTGATTGATAGATGGATAGACTGGTGGATGGATGGATAAATACTTACATAGATGGATAGACAGACAGACAGATAAATGGAGAGATGGATGGAGAGAGACAGAGAGAGAAGGAGGAAGAGATGGAGAGAGAGAAAGAGAGATGGAGAGAGAAAGAGAGGGGGAGAGGATACAGCCCAAAGACATAGTGATTTGCCCATGGTCACACACATCACTGAGGCAGGAGTAAAACTGTGTTCACTCTGTGCTGAATGCCCACCTGCTTGACCCTATCCTAGTCTGACTGGTTCTAGCTGTAAGAGGAGGAGAATCTCTCCTACAACACATCCAGCCAATGGTCACACAGCCCTCTCAGGAGCTCCTCCAGGCAGGGGGAAGCCATTCTCTCTTGAGGAAGCCCCCTTCCCACCTCTAAATGACTCCCCTTGTTAGGATGTTTTACTTCTCAAGCTCCTACTTGCCTCCTGTGATTTCTACTTGCTCTGCCCTCGGAGGTCTCAGCTCTCCTTCCCACACCTGACTTTGGCTCTCAGGTCCTCTCCAGCCCCCGGACTGCCTTCTCTTCTAACATTCCCAGTCCCTTTGTTGTTGTTTGTCCTTCCTTCCAAGCCAGGACTGTGACATCAGGGAGGTGATACCATGACACGCGAGTGAGTCGGATTTAAGCTGGAGGAGGAAATGTCAAATTACTCTGGTATCTCTGCCAATAAAACCCCAAATGGGGTCACCAAGAGTCAGGCATGCCTTAAAACCAATAATAGCAATATTCCCGGCTTTGTGCTGAGCACTTTCCAGATTCCTCTTAATTCCAGTGATCTCCCATTTATCCTGTCTGTAGCCTTTTGGGACATGCTCATATGCATATGACTGTAGGCTCCTGGAGGGCAGGGGCTGCCTTTCCTTGTGTCTCTAACATTTAGCACAATTCCTGATGCAGTAGGAGTTTAATAAATACTTACTGATTGTATAACAGGAGAGATGACAGATATTTTAAAGACATCTATAGATATGTCCAAAATACACATAAAATATTGTATGTTCTCCTTCTTGAAATGTGATTCCCAGAACTAAATACATAATGCTCTAGAGGTGGTCCAACTGCAGGAAGAATGTTTGAATGACCACAAACTCACACTATCAATAATCTAGAGCTGGTATGGATGTCCCACCCCCTTATTTTATAAAAAAGGAAACTGAGGCACAGAGAGATGAAGTGATTTTGCCCAAGGCCCCCTAGGTAGTAAGTGACTGAGGCAGGATTTGAACCTTGGTCTTCTTAGTCCCAACTATTCCTAGACACGCTTGTCTCTTGTAGCTCAGCCCAAGAATGTGATGACTGCCACCTTGTGCTTTTGATACCCAACATTCAACTTACTATTCCGCCATGCTCTTCTCCCCATCTTGTAAAGTATGGGCAGTGCAAGCATCCGATTTTAGCATTATCTTTATCACGTTCCATCTATTCCATTTGGCCCAATGATCTAGACCCCCTCAAGATCTTTGGAGGATTCTGATTGGACTGTCCCACCCCTTCCGGTTCTGTGACAAATCGGATAACCTCCAAACTCACTGATTAAGAGAGGTACCTTATGCAGCAGGAGTGAGGGGATAGACCTCCTCTAGTCAGCTCCCAGCTGGAGGAGGGGGCTTCAGATCGAGGCAAAAAGCTGAGGTAACCCTGGGGGGGGGCAAACCAGGCTGCAGCAAGAGCCCAGAAAGAGTGCTCCAGGAGAGGTCAAAGCAATTGGGGCTGTTTGGCCTGCAGGAGGAGGGGTTTGGACTCAGAGAAGACTTGAAAACTGAGAAGTGGCTACAAGTTAATAAAGGGCGGTCCTGTGGGTGACATGGCTTGGACTTGTTCTTTATGGCCCCAGAGGGCAGAAGTTAAAAGGGGGACTTTGTGGAGGCGGAATTCATCTCCTTGTATGGAAAACCTGAGGAGCTATTTAAAAGCATCCCCACATGGAATGGGTTCCCTCACACAGAGAGTTAGGAGGGGATGGGGAATGAGTCCCCCAAAGTGGATGCTGAAAAATGCTCATCCTAGATGCTGCAAAGAAGGTTCCTGGGGGTGACCTTCAAAGTGCCTTCAAGTTCTGGGGTACAGGGAAAGATCACAATGATCCCCATTCTGAGAATACTAGCACATGAATTCAGCACAGAGTAGGGGCTTGGTAAGTGCTTATTGATTATTTGTTAAGTGTGTGAACTCAGGAAAGTCCCCGGGACTCAGTTTCCTCACATGTAAAAAAAAAAAGAGAGTTGGATTGGACATCTCCAAGGCTCCTCAATTAAGACTGTGATTCTTAGGACTTGACCCTATCCGGGCCACAAGGGCCGTCCCTGCAAGGCCTTCATTTTCTGTTCAAGGACCTCATCTGTCCTCCCAGGTAATGCAGGAACAAGAACAAAAACCCCCAGACCTCGGGACTGAATTGAGACCCAATGATGAGGCTGGTCAGGGACAGGGTGACCCAGCCCATCACTGCTGATCATTCATAAGGAGACACTCCATCCACTCCCCGCCTCCACCTCCCCAAGGAAGGAAAATTGGCAACAATCTTGAGCTAAAGGGCAAAAGGATTTTTTTTTTAGGCAAGAACAAACCCCATGAATGTATTTTCAGACATTTAATTATAACCCTTTCAAAGCAATAATTCCCATAACAGATGGGCATCTGTCAGTAATATCCTAACAACAGGAGACACCACGCTCCGTCTGATGTTATTAACACTGGTTATTATGTGTGTTCAAAAGTCACGGACTCCAGGAGGAATATTCATGCAAAAAACAGAAGCTAAGCATAGCCACAGCCCGACTGGATTCAGCCCGAGAGCCAGCTTCATAACCCAACATGCTGAAATGTGTGATTTTTCCCAGAAATGTTTATACAGAGCCAGACGCACCTTTCCCCGAGCTCTGGCTAGCCAGCCAGCCTGGGGATGTTTACAGGGCCCTTGGTGCAGCCTGGCAGGCTGCCTGCCCAGCCCTGCAAACAAAAAGAGCTCAGTCCTCCTCAGCCCATCACCTGAGACACCTACTAGGGAGGGATTCCAGACCGCTCCAGGGGGTCTGTTTATTAAGCTCCTACTATGTGCCGGGCTCTGTGCTAAGGGAGAGGCTCAGGGATCTGAGTTCAAATCCCAGCTCAGCCATTTATAAACTGTGTGACTTGGATTAAGTAAGGGTTAGAGCCATCTGGCTCTAAATCTCTGGAAGCTCTTCCTTTCTCCTCAAAAGCATAGATTTCTTTACAGGTTCGGACCCAGCAGAGGTTCTTGTCACCAATTCCCTGGCTCTGACCAGCACCCAGTTAGAATTATCTAGCTGGGAGTCCAGTGGTATTCAATCCAGGCCTAGGAATAGGGATAGGGGCTAATTTCATTAACACGGGGACCTTCTGGGGAGGTAGAGTCGTCCAGAGCTCTTGAGAGATTTAGCAAGTTGTCCAATAGTCGATACATGTTCAAGGGAGGACTCTTCATCAATTCATACAAGTCTTCCAAAGTTTCTCTGAATCCATCCCTTGTATTATTGAGGGCTTTCTGTGTTTCTAACCACTATATCAAGATGGAATATATGTGTGTCTATATGAATTATGTACATATGTGTATGTATAGTTATCCCTTCCACAATCTGTAAAATCCATCTAAAAGTTTTGGCCCTCCCTCCATACCAGAGAAGTATACATTTTTTCCTTTGCCTTTTATGGAGTGTTTATCATACCTTATTGTAAAATTTGGGTTAAATATTTAGCCATAGGCTCTGTCATCTGCTAGCCTTTGCAAGTTGTCTGTAACTACCACAAAACTCTCCCAGAATTTCCATTAATTTCTTATGCTCACTCATGAGATACCAAAATCACGATGGGGAAAGTCATGATGTGTAAATGATGTTAATTTACTGATGGAATATGTGTGTACATATTATGTGCACATGTGGGAATATATTATATATAATATACATATATATGATGGTAATTTATTTCCTCCGTGGAAAAGTGCTTTAAAAAACTCATAAAAGATTTGAAAGTGCCCATTGACAAAGACTTAAATAAGCAGCAATAATTTAAAATTATTATTATGCTCCCTCAAGAGGTTGATACTTACAATATCAAAACATGAAGTATTTTGTGAGACGGTTGAATTAGCATTTCCTATTCAACTCCCATCATGTAGCAAGCCAGACCAGCGTTTGGGACTCCTCCATGGTCACCTTCTCTAACAAAGGTATAGTGTTGAAATGTCTTTCCTGCTTCTGGTCAGTTCCTACTGAGTGGGCCCTGAGCTCCTCATGTCTAGAACTCATGAAGCTGCCTTTCTAAGGCTGGACATGTCATTCTCAAGCTTGCCCTTCTGTCTGTCACCTATGGTGAAGGAAGAAAGAGAGACAAAAAAGGAAGAAGGATCCCAAGGTTCAGGGTCGGGCAGAGGATGGGCTCTTTTCTGGGCTCATACTTACCACCAATTTGCCCAAGGGTAGGTAGGGGTGTCCTTCCCTCACAAGAAGTCCCAGAATTACAGGATGTTAGATTATAGGTATCCAAGATTATAGACAGAACTAGAGTAGAATCCCCAGTTGTACACTCTACTGAGTGGGCTGGCTTTTTCTTACTCACCAACACAATTCTTACTTATTTTTTTTTATTTTGCCATACTAGACTGCCTTGAGTAGAAATATTCAACTGTTGGATGATCATTCGTCCAAAATCAATCAATAACAGCTTCTTCTTGGCCATTACAAGGAGGTTGGGGTGGTGGACCCCAAAGACCCCCAGTTTGTGCATCATCCCAAGCAAACAAGACTTTTGGCACTGAGCCACATTTACAGAAATTTCTCCACTTAGCCCACCACTGCAGACCCATCCCCATACACACTCCATTGAATGCACTATAATCTAACTCTTCCCAACCTCCCCCTCTCCCCAAAATAATTTAGAACGGGACCATGACTTAATTGATAGAGACATGGGACCTGCAGAAGGACTGGAAGGAGAGGGAAGAGGAATATAGAGAGAAATATCAGTCACTTATAATCAGTTGGTAATCTTTCCTTCTTTTTTTTTTTCTTTTGAGGCAATCTTGGTTAAGAGTCACACAGCTAAGTGTCAAGTATCTGAGGTTGGATTTAAACTCAGATTCTCCTTATTTCCGGGCTGATGTTCTATCCACTGCCTTTCCCCTTCTCATCAAAAAATATAATCAAGCAAAACCAGTCTACACTTTCATTCTACGTTTAAAGTCCACCGTATCTCTATCAGGAGGGGAAGCATTTTTTATCATCGGCCCTTTGGGATGATGGCCATTCATTGCATTGATGCGAATTCCTGTCTTCTAAAACTGTTTTTCTTTACAATCTTGTTGTCATTGCGGAAATCATTGTCTCTGTTCTGCCCACTTCCCTCTGCATTAATTCATACAAATCTTCCCAAGTTTCTCTGAATCCATCACTTGTATCCCTTCTTGTGGCCCCATTACATTTAGATGCCATGTGCTATAATTTGTTTGGCCGTTTCCCACTTGCTGGACAACCCTTTATTAAGGTTTCTAACTCCTTGATCCCACATAAAGTGCTGGAATAATACTTTAGTTTATATGTGGCCTCTCTCTTTTTCTTTTCTCTGGCTGGAGTGTAGATCTGATAGTAGTGTTGTTGGGTCGGAGGGGGTATAGTTCTAAATTGCTTTCCAGAATGGCTGGACCATTCACAGCTCCATCAAAAGGGCACCGGTGCCCATCGTCCCACAGCCCTTCCAGCAATTGCCATCTTTTCATATCTGACAAGCACAAGGTGGAACAGAGAGCCCTCTCTGCTAGGCTGTCTAGCTAATGAGAGACCAAAAATTGGTCTGTCCATCCATTACACCTGCTCCCTTATCTCCCAGGCAGCAGCCTCTTTCCTACCCAGGCTGAATTAGCCCAGTGCTTCTTGCCCACTGCTCCCTCAGTCAGGATCAGAAGCAGCATTTTAAGAAGTGTGCTGGAGCCAGCTCACAATCTGCTCAGGAGAGCCAATTGTTATATTTTCATAGTGAACATGTGTACCTCAGAAATTGACAAAAGCTGCAAATCAGGACTTGATTTTGTTGTTGTGTAGACTTAAGAAAAAATGAAGATAAAATGTGTCCTGCAGAGATTCTCCCTCCTCCAAAAAAAAAAAAAAAGAGCCAATTGTTAAACATTTACCAGCATCTCTCTCCAAACTGGAGTTTTCTGACTCCAAGGGCTGCTCTGTGAACTCAGCACTTAGCCCAAAGCACCCGTGGCTCTGGAGGACAACCCCCTTGGCTCACAGTGGTCTTGGACCTGGAACAAAGTCCTTAGCCCTTTGGTTCCTGGCCCTGACGGCATCCCTAGGACACCTACCTGTCTACTTGCCTGCTTGTGGTATTTGCAAGCTTCCAGAAGACAGTTGCTTGGAGGGTTTCATAATGTTTTGAAATGCTGATGAGGTTTTAACATTAAAATTAATGACAGAAAGGCTGTGGTCTCTCCTAGAGGGAACAGGGGCCGGATGCTTCTCCCTTGAAGAAAGAGAATGAGAATGGAGATATAAATAGAGAGGGCTCCACTTTCCCCCACAGAATCCCTTTAATCATGGAAAAGAGATTTTAAAGATTAAAGACCCTCAACTTCAGGCAGAACCGTTTTGGAGTAATTGGGAGGAGGGAAGCCTGAAGCCCCCATGTCAAGAGAGGGAAGCTGAGTATTTCACCTTCTGAGTTGGGGTGATGGATGGGAGAAGAAGCTGATGGGGAGGGGGAGTGGATGTGAGGGAGAGATGGACACAGAGAGAGAAATGAAAGGGATTCTCACTAGATGAGAATTTCTGCAGCTTAGAATAAAAACCAATCACCTTCTACAATCAATTACATCATTCCCTAAGTGAGCAAGGTTCCCCAAGGCAAAAGGGGAGCACCCTGAGGATATGGCCTGTGTCCCTGTTCTGTGTCCCCCAAACTGTGAGCATCTGTCACGGAAGCAAGATGTACCTTTGTCCCCCAGTATAGAGCTGAGCACACAGTAAGCCTCAGAAAACAATCTGAATTGAATTGTTTCATAGCACCCAAAACCCAGACCCCCCAGAGCTGCTTTAAGCAGGTAGCAGGTCTCCTCTTCCCAGGGGTACACTCTCAGAGAGACCAGTTCTCTCTACATTCAAACCTGGCTCAGCCCCAAACTCCCTAAATCATATGCCCCACTGACATAAATCCTAAGGGGTAGCTTCTCCATTCCCTGTTTAGCTTCCGTCCATGTGTCTTCCTCCATTACAATGTAAGTTCCTTTAGGGCAGATATTATTTGAATCACTATGGAACATGGTAAGCATTTACTCACTTGCTCTATCTATCTATGTCTCTTTGTTTCTTTATATCTAGCTATCTATCCATCTATCCACCCATCTATCCATCTATCTACCTGTCTGTCTGTCTAATAAATAGACTTATATTCTTTAAGGATATATCTCTACTTACCCATATGTCTGTCTGTCTGTCTGTCTATGTGTCTGTTTCCCTCTCACACTGTCTGTCTCTATTTATCTAACAAATAGATTCAGACCCTTACTTTAAGTATATCTATCTACCTACATATCTGTCTGTCTGTCTGTCTATCCATTCCTTTGACTCTAGGCAAAGGCATTGGCTAAACTGACTCTTACCCCTCCATGATTCATTTTTTAGAACAATCAAGTTTATTATGACTGATGAGCAGTGACTTCCTGTATCCAATCTGAGTGATTCTTAGTGGGGATCCTCTGAGCTCCAGAAAAATCAAGGTCTTTGAAGTTAGGACAGGAGAATCATGGGATAATAGATTTGATTCTGCAAGGAATTTTAGAGTTTACCTAAGTCAATACCCTCATTTTACAAAAGAGTAAACTGAGGCCTGGGGAAGTTAAATGACTTGTTCAATGTCACACAAGTAGCAATAGTGTGCATGAGTCTATCATCCTGACACTGCTGCCAATTCTGTGGCATCTGTTCCCACATCTCTGGGAAGCTTCCTAGGATTTAGAATTTAAAGGGGCCCACCTTATTTTACAGAAGAGGAAGGAAATACACCTAGGGAAAGGAAGTGTCTTGTTTAACATCAGACAGGTTAAGAAAGTGATAGAGCGAGAATTTGACCGAATGTCTCTCTTTCTTTCTCTGTTTCTATCCATTCATCCATTTATCAATTTCACTCAAAGCTGAAAGTTCTTTCTACTGAACTATTGCTTCCATGAAGATGATGATGATGGTGGTGGTGGTGAGCAATAAAGCTCATGATGGTAGTGGTGGTGAGGATAATAGAAATAATGATGATGATAATGGTAATTATGATTACTCACATCTAGTTCAATCCCCTCATTTTATAGATGAGGAAACAGATTCAGAGATGTGAAAAGACTTACTCAGAGTAGTAGGTGGTATAATTAGCATTTTCTCCACCTCCCCAGGAGCCCCCTTAACTCCAAATCCAATCTGCAGAACATTTTCTATGTGTTATTTCATTTGGCTTTCTCCACAACTTTACTAGTTTCCTAGTCTACCAAGTCCTCAGGAAGGATCTATTGATTGCCCTTCTCACCATGGTGACAGGTCCAGGGTTATTCTTGTGGAGAAAAGAGAAGGAAATGGAGGGCCAATCACTGGGAACTTACAATATTGGAAGGGGAACTGAAAAGGAGTTGAGAGTTGCCCTCCCCCACCCCACCTATAGAGAGAGAATGTTAGCTGGAGTTTCCCCCTCTGAGAGAAAAGATGAGTCTGGCAAGACAAATTCAAGTTTCTATAGAACTGATCCTATTCCCCCCTTTTTTTTTTTCAGTTTCTATCTCAGGGTCACCTTCCTTCCAATCAATGAATTGATCAATCAATAAGCATTTATAAAGGGCAATCCTTGCCCTCAAAGAGCTTGCAGTTAAATGGGGACAACATGAATACATGCATCAAAGTATATACACAATATATATTCTTTCCTTAAATAACCAAGATCTCTGATCTGGAGCTCCTCTGAGAAGCATCGGGTCTTTGGTCCTGCTTTGCTCTGGGCTATTCTGTTGTGTTGTGTTCATCTCCAGATGCTAACTTGCACTGGAATGAGAGCTTCCTTCTGGTGTTATGCAACTCCCCACCCCCACTGACACAGAGACCCTTTCCCTGGGGGCAGGAGCAGCTGTTTCCATCAACTGTCCATACCTTTCTGCTTGAAGTCCTTCAGCTGAGAGGGTAGAACAATCCACTCGTCTGGGAGGCTTTGGAGTGTTATTGCATTCCCAGCTCTTCTCCTTCCCCATATTTTCCAGAAAGGAGGGTATCATTCCTCTGGTTACCAGAGCCGTAGTAGGGGCCAGTAGTGGACAGTGGACAGCAGCTGCCTTTGGAGTCAGTTCTGCTAGGCTATTTCCCACCTGGAAGATCATGGGTGAATGATTTCACCTTTCTGAGCCCCTATATCTGTAAAACAAAAGAACTGAGCTAAATAACCTACAAATAAGTCAATCAACAAGCATTTGTTAAACACATGACAAACACATGATAAGGATCTTTAAGATCTTTTCTAAATCTGAGATGCTATAAGAAACACAATGGTGATATTGGACGTGAGTTTTAGAAGCCGGCAGAGGAGGGAAGATCATTTTGGACAGGAGGAATCCAGGAAAGAGTAATGAAATTTGACGTGAGAAGACTTGGGATAAAATCCTACAACCTTAGAAAAAGCACTTCACATTTCTCTGCCTCAATTCCCTCATCTGCAAAATGTGGAAACTGGACTAGCTATGATTTGAATCTATGATCCTACAGCCTCTTGGTGCCCAGCTACTGAGATTCTAAGTTATACATATATTTTAACATGTTTAACATACATTGGATGACTTGCCATCTAGGAAAGGGGGCGTGGGGGGGGAAGCAGGGGAAAATTTGGAACACAAGGTTTTGCAAAGATCAATATTAAAAAATTATCCATGTGTATGTTTTGAAAATAAAAGGCTTTAATAAAAAATTTTAAAAGAGATTCTAAATTATAGACAAAATGGTAAGACTGGCATTGTTACAGAGTTTCCTCCCTAAGAATTACTTTCACTCATGAAGTCATAGGACTAAAAGTACTTCTAATAGTACTTCTAATAGTGAAAGAAAGCTCACTTACTTGGAGACTCAGATGCCATCTAGTCTAATCCAAAAGGAAAATAGGACCAACTGATTTAAACAAAGTAGATGGCACAGGCCAGGATTTTATATCAGGTCTCTAATTCAGATTCAGGGCTCTTTCCAGGATATCTCTTAGGTGATAACATGAACAAGAGCTCCTGCCCTTGGGGAGTTTACCTGATGGATAGGAAGGAGAATAATACAATATTTTTAGAGATAAATCTATACAGGATCATGGAAGGAGGAAAGAATGTTAATAAATAAAGGAATCAGGAAAGATTTTCCATGGGCAGTGGTAAGGGAAGAGGGAAGGGATTATTGGGGAAGGGGTGCTATGTAACTGGCCAGTTCCAGAATGAGGCAGAACCAGCCAGATGGCTTTCACTGGCCCTGAAACCACTGAAGTACTCTGCCTCCAATAAGATGTAAACCATCCCCCTCACTCTTTGCTGCCTAGGTTCCCAAGCCCATTGAATGAGTGGGTAATTGAAAAAGAGAAGCAGTCTCCAAAGCCTCCAATGACTCAGAGAGATGAGTCAAATCAAGCAGTGCTTTAGAGAAGTGAGTCACCGCTGAGTGGGAGACAGCTCCTAATCAGGGTTTGAAGGGCCTTGGGCAGCTCCCCCCTTCCCTCCTCCCCCTCCTACCTTCTGTACATCCATCCTCTCTTCCTCTGATTGTCTGCTTTGCTCATCCCAACTGGTCACTTAGCAACGGCATTGGGTTTCTCTAGGCCAGGACCAGATCTGGCCCTGCTGTCTGCTCTTACAGTTATTTTTCCCCTCCCAGGTTGTTCTGTGAACTAGATGGAGTCACAGACTCCCAGCAGTTTTCAATTGGAAAAGACCTCAGTGGGCATTGAGTCTGAAGGAAAATCCCTTCTGCTGCTTACCTGACAGGTGGTCTTCCAGTTTCTGCTCAAAGATATCCCAGGAGGATCATCAAACATCCACTTGGCTATAATGCTACCCAGGGTCCCTAATTTCTCCCCCCACCATCATGGCTCAGTAAATTCCCTCTTGCTCTGTGCCCCTCTGAAAGTTCTCGCCCCATTCCCTTCCTTTATTCTAAATACAAAACTAAAATTAAGAACAAAAGATTGTTTTTACATGTAATTGGGAGGGGAATATTATTATTAATTTTTAAAAGAATGAACAAGAGAGGAAAACTCATTTACCACGTGTTTCCTATATGCCAAACACTGTGTTAATAATTAGGGATACAAACACAGGAAAGCAAGACAATCCCTGCCCTCAAAGATCTATATTCTAAAGAGGGAAGAACATACACAAGGAAGAGGAAGGAACTAAGGCAAGATTGGGAAGTTCTGTTCTAGTGAGGAAAAGCCAAAAGCTGGCCATCAGAGTCTAGAATGGCTCCAGAGGCAGAGTTCAGCTGCATCCAGTCCAGTGGGAGCCATTGAGGAAGGTGGCTGGAGGGAAAGCAGCTGTGATTTGTAAATGGCTGGGAAATGGTTCGCAGCAAGAGCTTACCTAGATACCGCCCCAGGGAGGGAGGGGAAGATGGTCAGTTGTGACATCTGTCTTCAGGCATTTGAAGAGAGATTATTAGACTTGTTCAGTTTAGCCCAAGGGCAGAAAAAGAAACAGATTCATCCCTTTGTACAGAAAAATATGCTAACAATTGTTGTTCAGTCATGCTGGATTCTCCATGATCCCATTTGGGGTTTTCTTGGCAAAGATTCTGGTTTGCCATTTCCTGCTCCAGTTCATTTGACAAATGAGGAGGCTGAGGCAGACAGGATTAAGTGCTTTGCCCAGGGTTACACAGCTAAAAAGTGTCTGAGGCCTGATTTGAACTCAGGAAGATGAGTTTTTCTGACTTCAGGCCCAGGGTTGCATCCACTGTACCAACCAACAATCAGTTACCTCAACCTGGAGGCTGCCTGTGGCTGGAGTTCTTTTGGCAGAGGCTGAATGACCACTTGTCAGAGGTGATGGAGAGAGGATTTGGGCTCCAGCATAGGTTGGGCTAGCTGGTCTCCGAGATCCTTTCCCTCTGGTTCTGAACTTCCATGAGCCTGGATCAATTGTGACTTATCGCCATTTCATCTCAGATCAATTATAAGCATCAATTAATACTTACTACCTGGCAGACACTGTGCTACATGCTAGAGATATAAGGACAAAAGTGTCTTAGTTCTCAAGATGTTTGCAATCTAACTGGTGAGAAACCACACACCCCAAATGGGTAGAAATAGGTGCAAAACTGTTGGTGGAGTTGTGAACTGATCCAGCTTTTCTGGGGAGCAATTAGGAACTATGCCCAAAGGACCATAAAACTGCCTACCCTTTGATCCAGAAATACCATTGTTGAGTCTATATCACAAAGATATTCCTTCCTTCCCTCCTCAGAAAAGCAAAAAGTGCCTATTTGCACAAACATACTTATAGCAGCTCTTTTTGTGATGGCTAAGAATTGGAAATTGAAGAGATCTCCATCATTTGGGGAATGGCTGAACCAACTGTGATGTATGACTGTAATGGAAAATGAACTGATACATAGCGAAATGAACAGAACCAGGAGAACATTGTACACAGTAGCAGCAATATTGTTTGATGAAGAACTGTGAATAAGTTAGCTATTCTCAGCAATGCAATGATCCAAGACAATCCCAAAGGATTAATGATGAAGCATACTATCCGCCTCCAGACAAAGAACTGATAGTAGTTAATATAGACTGAAGCATGCTATTTTTCACTTTCTTTCATTTTTTTAAATTTGTCTTCTAGTACAAAATGACTAATATGGAACTGTTATATATATAATTGCACATGTATAACCTATATTTGATTTCTTATCCTCTCAGGGAAGAAGGAGGGAGAGAGGGAAAAATAGAATTTGGAACTCAAAACTTTAAATAAAAATGTTTTTTTTTTAAAAAAAGAGGAAAAAGTGCAAAATAATTATGAGAAAGAAGTAAAGTACTAATAGCTGAAAGATCAGGAAAGTCTTGATGCATCATAAGGTATTGATAGAGCTAAAACCTGATAGAAATTGAGAAGTAGGGAATTTATAAAATAGGGGACAGAAGTACAAAGTACAAAAGAATAGAGCTATTTATAAGGAAAAGGAAAAAGACCAATTTGATTGGACTGCCACAGAGATGAAGGGAAGTGGTAGGTGTGATGAAGCTGGAAAGGCTGAATGGGGTCAAACTGGAAGGGCTTTAAATGGCAGTTTATATTTGATCCTACAAACAACTGGGAGTTGAATAGGGGGCTGGCCTTCAGAAAATTATCTTTCTTATTTGTGTTTTTCTCTTCTTCCCCTTCCCACTCCCTCTCCTCCTCCTCTTCCTTCTTCCTCTTCCTCTTTCTCCTTTTTTCCCTCTTTCTCCTCCTCTTCCTTCTCTTTGACATTCTGGATAAATGTTCTGCATTTACTCCAGAAGCCAGAAAGGCTTGGTTCAGATCCCACCTCTGACATATACTGATTTCATGATCCTATATTCAATGCCTTAAGCAGCTCTCTAATTTACAGAGGTAGTTACTGACCTGAGGATCACCAAGGAGACATCTAAGCCTGTATGATCTGAAAGCCCATTTCCAGCAAGTAGGATCAGTTGTCAGCTTTGGAAACAAATACCTCTGCCCATGGCAGGAAGACTCTGGCTGTCTCCATTTGAGAGAACAGTTTTCTGTATATCCAAGTTCTTTCTGGACCCTGGGCTTTGCAGCTTGAAATCAGAAACCAATAGAACTAATCATGAAGATGCAGGCCCTCTGGAGCCACCCAATATAGAAACTTTCTACAGTTATATAGTCAATTGGGCATCCAGAAAGTCAGGGTACAAATCTCTGGACCACCCATTTCTCCTGGATATCCTCCTCTTTGGATTTTCATGATACTCCCCTCCCGATTCTCTACTTCTTAGTCTCCTGTGTGATAGATTACAATTATTATAATTTTTTCGGGCAAGAAAAAAAGAAGCACCAAAATGTGGTAAGTTGAGGGGCACTCTTGGAGTCAGGATGTCTTGGGTTCAAATATCGCCTCTGACAGATACTGACTTTTTGACCCTGGACAAGTAACTTAGTCTCTCAGTCTCTCAGCCTAAGTTTCAGAACAGTGGTCAATTATGGCAGGAATCTCTGCAGCAAGGATGCCCCGTGATGAAATCCTAAGTCCTGTTTATGGGGGGGAAGGGAAAGAAGCACATGAAATTAAATCTCAGAGTTTAGTCAAGAGTCACACAAATAATAAGTGTTTGAGTCCAGTTTAGAATCCAGTTCTTGGTTCTCAGTCCAGTGTTCTCACCCTTTTGCCCCCTTGCTCCTCTGCAATAACTTTGTTGTTCCACATGAAACAGCCCCAGAGAGTGGATTGTAGTTAACCAGTCAAAGGGTTACCCAGTGTTCTTTATTTTCCCTTCATGAAGGACATTGATTCTAGCTATTTATGTCCTGCGGATTTCATTGTGTTGTGATTAAAAACCAATCTGGAATACTATGATTGATTCACCAGAAGACATAGGGCTTCATCATTGGTTTTCAAAAGAGACAATGTCCTTCCAAATTGTCACCGTCACTTCTGAAAACAAGAAAAGAGACTCTGTTTATTCAAAGGCTCAGTAGGAATCAGGCTGCTGTTGGGGCGATTGTGTAAGCCAGAGACACAACTGGGACAGGGCTGCTGTCAATTTCTCCCAGGGCAAGAAATGTATTGGGTGCCAAGAGCAACCTTCTCTCCTTTGGAACCTGTTTTAGGGGTCTTTTATAATCTGCTTCCTCCCCCTTTCTGTCCCACTCCATTCTGGACTGGGCTTTTTTGCCTTCCCACTCGTTCTACCCTCCTCAGCAGTGAAGAAGGCTTGGGTGGGGGGCTCCCTTTCCCAAATCCTTATCTTTCATAAGCACAGCCTTACCACTGCCTCCGGAGTCACAGAAACCTCCTGTGTCCTGGGTGGCTTCTTTACCACCTTGTTTTTTCTAGGCACAAACATTGCCAGTTATAATCCTACTGAGAGCAAATGGAGAAGGAGGGAAGGAATATACATCAGTAGTTGGGCTGATAAATGGAAAGAGACACAGCTACCTATTAAACATAAGTGGGCATCTGTGGATATTTACAGTTTTTCTCCAAGGGAAGCTCTTCATTCCTGCTTTGTGAAAGGTCTGTCATTGCCTTCCTGACCAGGCTGCTCGGTTGTATTCAAGCCATTCTTCTGCCCTCTTCTGATATTGAATGATCCATTATTGATTGAGGAGGCAGGAACCAGGAGGAATCAAAGAAGTTCTCTTTCAAAGCCTTGCAAATAGCTACCAGTCCATCCACAATTTTCACCCTTTGACAGACTTCCCAGTGATCAAATGGGCATCCAGAAGGTCTGGGTTCAAATCTCTGAACCACCCATTTTCCTGGATGCTCCCTTCTTTGGATTTTCATGATATAACTCTCTTCTGATTCTCTACTTCTGTCTTCTATGTGGTAGATGGCTATTATTCTACAATGACCAGGTTGCTGAACACAATTCCTTTGATAACACTATCAAAGTCAATAATTTGGACATGGTGACTTGAAATGGACCATGAGAAAAAAAAAGAGTCTTAATTTTAGATTAAAAACCTGATATCTTTCTAGTCCCCAAATTATTCTTCCCTAGAAGAGAGTCCTTCAGACATATAAGGACAGTTATCATAGCTTTCTCCTCCCTAAGTCTTTTTTTATTTCATCATTCCCAGCTCCTTCCAGAGATCCTCTCTAAGGACTTGCCAGTCCCTTCAACATCCCCAGGCTGCACATTTTCCTGCCAATAGTTCAGTACTTTATGGAATCTCAATCTCATTGGTACGTGTTCTCCTGCAGATATAGGTGGTCAGAATCTGTGGAGGGAATGGATGGGAAGCCCAAGATAGTTGGTCTAGTATCCTACTGGAATATCAGGAACAAGAGCAGGGATTCATGGAAAGTAAACAATCACATGCAAGCCAGTTTCCTCTTTCATGTCATGATTCTAGGTGCAAAGTCCTTTGCTATTTGTTTCAGATCTTGTAAAAGGGCAACTCCTCCTCCCCAAGTTCTAGGAATCTCAGAACATCAGTGGAAAGGTCATTCAGTTCAATCCATTTTTGGACAGGAATCCCTTTTATAATTTACTTAGCAGGGAGTCAAGGAATGAAAGCTTTTACTTATTTATTTTTCCAAATACATGAAAAGGTTGTTTTCAACATTCACCTTTGCAAAACCTTGTGTTCTATTTTTTTTTCCTCTTCTCCCCAAGACAGCAAGCAATCTGATACAGGTTAAATGTGTGCAGTTCTTCTAATCATATTTCCATATTCATCATGCTGAACAAAAAAAAATTCAGATCAAAAGGGAAAAAGCATAAGAAAAAAACAAGCAAACAGCAATAATAAAAAGAATATACTATGCTTTGATTCACATTCAGTCTCTATAGTTTTTTCTCTGAATGCTGATGGCACTTTCCATCACCAGTCTATTAGAATTGCCTTGAATCACCTCATTGTTGAAAAGATCCAATTCTATCACAGTTGATCATCACATGATCTTGCTGGTATTGTGTACAATGTTCTCTTGGTTCTGCTCACTTCATTTAGCATCAGTTCATGTGGGTCTCTCCAGGCTTTTTTGAAACTGGCCTGCTCATCATTTCTTACAAAACAATAATATTCCATTATATTCATATACCATAACTTATTCAGCCATTCTCCAACTGAGGGACATCCACTCAATTTCCAGTAGGGAACGTTAAGTTTTGATCACTGAAATCTCACAATTTATCTTAGGGTTTATCAGCTAGATTTCTTTCTTAAGGATCTTACCTAAACCCAAATCACTCTGGCTCTCACTATTTTATTTTTATTTTTGCTTTTTGCTGAGGCAATTGAGGTTAAGTGACTTGCCCAGGGTCACACAGCTAGGGAATGTTCAGTGTCTGAGACCACACTTGAACTCAGATCCTCCTGACTTCAGGGCTGGTGCTCTATCCACTGCACCACCTACCTGCCCCTCTGGCTCTCATTATTGACCAATAGTAGGTCTTAAGCCAAGTCTCACTTTGGTAATTGCTTGGACCCTGACTGGCTCAGAGTGAATGTAAATAGCAAATGTTGTTTTGGCCAGAAACCTTGAGAATCTTCCCCTGCTAAATTGATTTTTAAAATATATTTTATATTTTAAAATGTTTAATGAAAGCTTTTTATTTTCAAAATATATACATGGATAATTTTCAATGTTCGCCCTTACAATTTTTTCCCTCCCTTCTTCCCACCCCCTCCCCTAGATATCAAGTAAACCAATATATGTTAAACATGTGCAATTCTTCTATACTTATTTCCACAAATTAGATTGTTATTGTTGTTGTTGTTGTTTTTGATTAGGCAAAAGAGGTAATTCTCTGCCTCATGTCTTAACTTGGCCTTAATCACTAGTTGGGCTTAAAAGGGCCATGATCTCCCACTGCATCCAAGGCCATCTCCAGTGGTCCTGATCTTTATCTGGCCACTGGACCCACATAATGTCAGAGGAGAAAGCTAGGCTGGTGACTTTGTACAGCCCTCCCTCACTTACATCCAACTCACTTGCATGGCAGGGCATGACCACCCTGATGTGATGGTCCCCTTGGGAGAACAAACAGAAACAACAGGAGGTAATCCAGCTGTAGAACAGTAGTCTCATTCTCCAACCTCCCTTCTCCACAGGTCTTTTCTTTTCCAAACTAAGGATCTCCAATTTTTGTGTTGTTTTGGTTTTTGAGACTGGGTCTCTCTCTATCCAGATATGCAGCGGTCACTCATGAGCCCTACCCAAAAATAATCAACATATTGATACCAGACTCAATATAGATACCCAATTGGTTTTTATTATTATTATCAGATTAATAATTATCATTAATAAGTAATATGAACATATTTTTTAAGGCTTACAAAGTGTTTTCCAAATATTATGTCATTTGAACCTTACAACAAACTTGAGAGGTAGGTGCTATCACAAGGCCCATTTTATAAATGAGGAAATTAAGGCAGACAGTGAGATACACAACTTGTCCAAAGGAAGAAGGAAGGAGAGAGGGAATAAACATTTATAGAGCACCTATTAGTCTCTAGACACCGTACTAAGTGTTTTTCACAAATACTTGCCCATTTAACCCTCACAATAATCCCAGGAGCTAGTAATAATGCTATTATTTTTCCCATTTTACAACTGAGGAAACTGAGGCAGGCAGAGGCAAATGTGAACTACAGATAATGTCCAACACTGCCCGACTGCCATTGCTTTTATCCGGGACCCCAGGTTGCTCAGGGTGGCCTGAGATCCCGTTGGTTTTCCTGGCTGCCACATCCCATTCTGATTCCTGTTGAGTAGTCTATGGCAGTAGCCAGATCTAGACAGTGGAACTTCTGTCTAGATGGTTTGGGACCCAGCCCCAAAGGTGCTGCCCATTTTTAACCATGACCCGTTGTGAGAGGATGTGCCAAGATTTCCTTTCCTTCTTGCCACATGAAGGAGAGCTTAGCTCCCAACAGCCCCTTTCCTAGGCCATTTCCCTCTCCAATATGGCTCGGGATCAGTCCAGAGGCTGAGCATTTAAGTGTATCCACCTGGATGTTTACTGTCCCTTAGGATGATTGATGTTTGATGATGTTTCTCTGAGGGGAGCCAGGGGCTAATTACTCAAAAGTAGCCTGGCCATGGCTCCCCCAGCCACCACCCTGTGGTTTCTGCCCTTGTGTGCAATGTTAATGGGCCACCTGTGGTCCTCCCGGGCTGAGGGAGTCCTCTGCCAGGCTCGGACCCCTGCCTCTCCTCCCACACTGTTGCACGGATGGCCTGCTAGGTTTGCATGAAGTACCCAGCTTCTCTCTTGGGGCAGATGTGGCTTTTGCCTGGGAGACTGCAGGTGTCCCCAAGCAGAGAGGACCAGGGATCACAAAATGCACAGAAGCCATGTCCCCCACCCCCAATCACCAAACAGAAAAGCATAAGCAATCTCTCCTGGCAGAAGCTACTCTGCCTCCCTAAAGTCTCTTGGGCCCAGAGGAAGAGAGCCGATGGGGCACTGGACGCTCGGGGACTTAGAATTCCATGTCACTTGTCTGGTGAGTTCCTCCAGATTGTCAACTCCCTGGGGCAGAGGTTGTTTTGGACACCAGATCGTTTTAGGGGAAAAACACTGATAATGAGGGAAGCAGCAGTGGCCAGAATGGGCAGTCGCTCTTAATCCATACCGCCCAAATGAGGATCGATTGGAGGAATTTGAGGTGTCAATCAGGAGGGGGATGGCAAGGGAGAACGGGCCGGCCAACTTCAAGCGTCTGAAGGCTGTGATGTGAAGAAGTTTCGGTCTGTTCATCTTGACCTGAGAAAGTGATGGGGGAAATTTACAAAGAAGCAAATTTAGACTTGATTTAAGGACACATTTTCTTTTTCTTTCTTTTTTTTGCTGAGGCAGTTGGGGTTAAGTGACTTGCCTAGGGTCACACAGCTAGGAAGTGGTAAGTCTGAGGCTTTGAACTTAGGAAGGACAAATTTTCTGACAATTAGATCTTGGCCACCATGAAATGAACTAGTGTGAGAGATAATGAGTTCCCCTTCGTGGGTGATTTTTTTTTCTATTATTATTCAATCCTACTTTATTTTCAGTTTTCAATTCTTTCCCTCATCTTTCTCCCTTTACCATCCATTGAGAAAAATAGAAAAAGAACACATTATACAGATATGTTTAGTCATGCAAAACAAATTACACAGGAGGTGTTCAGAGGCTGGACGACCACTTCCTAGCTAGGTTATCAAGGGGCTTCTTTCCTGGATGTTGGTTGGATTAAATTAGACTGGTGACTTCCATCTCTGAAATTCTGTTCTTCTGTGAGACTTCCTGTCCATTGTGTTTATTAAGACCAAGAACACATCTGAAAAAGCATCCCTTCTCCAATATCCCCAATAAACGGTGGTCCAGCTTCTATGTGGAGCTCTCCCAGGATGGCCTTCTACCACTTCTCCAGGAAGTCCATTCCATTCATTAGCAGACTGCCCTTATGGTTAAGCAATCAGTCATGACCCCAAGCCCAAACCTGCCTGGGGACTCTCTAGAGACTCTCTGATAGATTCTGGCTCATCTATTTTGGAGAAAAGGGAGAAAAAAGTGGCAGTGATCATAAGCATGCATGAGGAAGTTCCTCCTGGGGGAGGAAGGCAAGGGTCTCCACCCACATAGCTCTTGTGGGCTTGCTTATGGAAATTCTTTGAGAGCAGAGATGCATCTGAGGATGGGGAAGAAGGGGAAGGAAGGGCATGGTCTGTTGGCTTGGTTTGTTTTGTTTATCTTGAAGGATATGTTTAGGCACTTTGGGGACCCTGATTTGCTGCTTTCACCCCTTAAATTCGGGCCACAAACTTTAATTTTTTATTGACAAATATGTTGGGGAGGAACACAGATTTGGGGACAGGTAAATGACAGAGGTGGGACCTCTGATCCTAGGGGGGTGTAGCAGTGACGTCCAGAAGACTGATTTTTGGATAGTATAGTGTGGGAGGGAAAGTGCTGGATTTGAAATCAGAACCAGAATTAGAATCTGGTTCTGCTGCTTACCACCTGTATGGCAAGTCATCCCTCCCCTCCATCTCTGAGCCCCGGTTGAGAAATGAGAACAATGGATTATGTAACCTCTAAGTCTTTGATTCTGTGAATATTCATGGTCCATGGCCATGGAGCCCTTGACCAACTATGAAGTACAGAGAATTTCTTTCCCTTTCCCTTTGCCAAGGAAGGTAGTGGACTTCTCATCCCTGCTCACATCTTGGCATCCCACCTTTGGAACCAGTCGTTTGGCTCTTTCTGACCTAAAGGATGTGGCAAGCAGCAGAACCAATCTCCCCAGGCAGCCAGAAGGATTTCCTCGGTGGGCATCCCTGGGCAATTCCAGAGCAACCAAAACCGCCGCTCATGACGATGGACAAATGGACCAATAGATGGAGAGAACAAGGTCCAGAACTGATTCAACATTCAACATGAAACACCCTAGCATGGTGGAGTAGGGAAAGCATTGGATCTGGAATTAGCAGAGACCTGAGTTCGAATCTAACCTCTGGCATTTGCTATTTCTGAAACTAGGCAAGTGATTTGACCATTCTGAACCCTTATTTCTTCATTCATAAAAAAGAGATAATAACTAAAAATAGTATCCAGAATTATTGTGAAAATCACATGAACTAATGTGTACAAGGTGCTTTTTACAGCTCTGAAATCACTCTACAAATGGTAATTGTTGTTATCCCCTAGTGATAACATGATGTCTGGAGAGGCAAACATGACAGCAGAAAGAACAGAGACTGTGAAGTTAAAGGGTCTGTGTTCGATTCCCTCCTTTGCTGCCTATCGCTTGTATACCCGTGGCCAAGTTCCTTCACCTCCGTGAGTCTCAATTTCCTCGTATTTAAAATGAGTGTTGGATTCACTGGCTTCTGAGGTCCCTTCCAGCCACAGATCTATGATTCTATGAGCTGTGACCCAGAACACATGCTGAAGCCTTCCTCTGCATGGACTGAGTTATTTACCTCTGATCTGCTTGGTCTCAGCTCAAGATCCAAACAAATCTAGCCTCAGACACTCACTAGCCATGTGACCCTGGACAAGTTATTTCATCTCTATCTGCTTCAGGTTCCCCGACTGGAAAATGGGGATTATCAGAGTACCTACTTCCCAGGTTTGTTGTGAGAATCAAATGAGAGTATAGCACAGTTCATTACTTGGTACACAATAGGCACTTAATAAATGCACCTTCCTTTCCTCATTTTCCTTACTAAAATGAGGGCAGGGACTATGTTTTTGCCTTTTTTTTTTGGTATACCCAGTGCCTGGCATATAGTTCAGTCATTTTTTTAGTTGTGTCCAACTCTTCATGACTCTATTTGGGATTTTCTTGGCAAAGATACCAGAATAATTTGCCATTCCCTTTTCCGGCTCATTTTACAGATAAGGAAACTGAGGCAAGAAAAGCAAAGCGACTCGCCCAGGATCACCCAGCTGGGAATTGTCTGAGGCTGACTCCAAGGTCCACACTCTATCCACTGTACCTCTTAGCTGTCCATAGAATAAATACTTAATACATGCTTGTCCACTTACTGGCTGACAGAGGATCTCAGAAAAGAGATAAGCACTAAGAGCTTTATCTCATACACCCCAGGGCCGTCTGAGACAAACTTTATGCTTTGCTGATGGGGATACAGATCCAGGAAGAGATGTCCTCTACCCACTCAAGGTGAGGGTTTCCCAGTGCCTTCCTTCCTCTTCGGGAAGCTGGCTTCCTGAGCCCATTATCTGTCATAAACAGAAGGTTTAGCCAATCTGCCTATTGATCAGAGAGATTAGGGACCATCTCTTCCCACAGGGGCGCCCTGCCTCCCATTGATCTGCCCCCCCGACTGATGTTTGGATTCTTTGCCAGGTTTGTATGGGATTATTTCATCACTCAATGTGAGAATGCCAGAGGATGCCTGACTTCATCTCAAGTGGTGTGATACAGTCTCCAGGGCCTCCCAAGCCTGTTTTCACTTACACCCACAGAGATAAACAGAACTATTTTTGACAGTATCATGTTTGATAACACACCTGATACTCATGCTCTGGTACCTTCGGGGGTCGGTGATGATGTGAAGTTGAAAAGATTCCCTTAGGATGGAGTGATACTAGAGTCTGGGGACCCTCACCCAGGGGGCAGGGTTAGTGGGAGAGCCCAGGCAGCAGGGTATGACCAATGCTGGCGAATGTCCAAGTAAAGTGGTCTAGTTCGGATTATTCCAAAAGTACCAGCACAATACAAGGCCCTTGGACGTCAAAAACAAAAATGAAAACAGCTCCTGCTTACAAAAAGCTGCCATTCCCTATAGCAGAAACTCTTGGTTAATCAATCCTTCCTGTGTCCCAATTTTCCATTCTTTTCTTCCTCACTCCCACCTCAGAAAGTCTGGCTTCTTTCAAAGCTCAGCTCAAGCATCATCTCTATAGGAAACCTTTTCTGGTACAGTGGCTGGGGTTCTCCCTATCCCTCTAAAAAATCCCAATCTAAACCCCCCAGATCAAGGAAACATACAAAAGCCCTGTCTCTCTTCTGGTCCTGGATGGTCTCAGACACTTCCTAGCTATGCTATCCTAGGCAATCTACTTGACCTTTTTGTCTCAGTTTCCTCATTTATAAAAAGGGGAAGAGTAGCTGAACTCTCAGATCCCTTCCAATTTTAGATCAGAATTTCTATGAATCAGATCCTAACTATACTTCCTACTTGAGTGACTTCCATCAAGGCTTTCCTCCAAACCTTGGAGTGTCTTACAAGTATTCTTGGGTTCTCAAGACTATACCAAAGCTCTAAGCCAATGGTGTCAAATTCAAAGTAGAAATGGATCCCTATGAGCTGAATATTGATTTAGAAAACCCCAAATTAATATGATCTATGTTGTATTTTAAAAATATTTTCCAATTGCATTTTAATCTGGTTCAAAGTTTTGCCCTTAAAGGAGTTTGACACTTCAATTGTAAACTACTAGAAGAGCTAGGATAATTCCTACCAAGACAGAAAGATCCTGTCAACTGGTGCAGTGACAAACAAGATAACTTAGTACCTAAAGACCAGCCAGGTTAAGTTCAGAAAGCTTAGGATGGTTAGTGGGGGCTAATTTTTTGTACATAAATCCCCCCCAAATTGAGAAGTACCCATTCTAAGGGGTTCATGATGGGCAACTGAATCTATGTGGTGTATGTGCCATAGCTACAATACAAGGGATCTTTGAATCACTCAATTAACAATTTAAAAGTCCCTACTATGTGCCAGCCACTGGGAATAAACTTTGACATCCTAATCAGATTTCAGATGCCACAAAGATGGGAGGGATGGATAATATAGTGAATGGTAAAAGATCATAACAGATTACAGTACTGATCTCAATCTAATTATATGAGGTTCAGTAAGATGAATATAAAGTCTTAACTTGGTTCGGAAAATTGACTTGATAAATACAAGAAGGCTGGTCAGGCAGCAGTTTGCTCATAAAGATCTGGGGTGTTTCTGTCAAATTGTTAATTCAATGTGAGTCAATAGAAAATCACAGCCTGTTTCACCACCACTACCCTAAATAAATAAATGAAATTCCCTCACTGGTTGGGAAATTATATGTAGATACATTATATATATATATATACACATATATATGCATATATAAACATATATATGTGTGTATATATATTTGTATATAATTTCCCAACCAATGAGGGAATTTGTTGTACTGAATTAAATATATCTGTTACATGGGTTATTTTTTTGGGGGGGAGGAAGAGAAGAGAGATTTTTATTAATTGAAAAAAAATTTTAATCAAAGATATTGTATAGGAAGAATTCTTATCCTGGTACAAGTTAGGTGCTTTACCACTTTGACAAGCTACCATTTTTTTTCTGTGAAATAAATCACCTTGTTTTGTCTTTTTTGGATCTTTAACACTTAGCACATAGTAGGTGCTTAATAAATACTTATTAAACTTCCCCACATTGAACTTCAGTTTCTTATCTGTAAAAATTAAATTAAGGGCTCTCTCTCTCTCTCAAGTCCCTTCCAGTTTATATCCTATGATTATGACTCAGAGGAGGCTCATTGCCTTCTCAAACACAGCCATCTAAGTGTTCCATTGGTATGGAGACCAATCTCTGCCTGGCAACAGAACATAAAGATGGATGATTTAAGGTTTTAAATGAAACACTGCTGATGGATCGCTGGCCACGGCTGGCAGTGTTTGTGGGACTTGATTCCAAAGTGTCAGGAACTTCTGAATAGCATTTTTCCTCCATCTTTCCCCTCTCTCCCTCAGCTTCTCCTTCCTTTTTTCCCTTCATTTTGGTGCAGAAAAAGGTGTTTCAGGTTATAATAAACTAAACGAGTGGCACATTGAATAAAATTCCAGTCTTCCTTTCCCTTCCTCCCCCACACTGGAGGTGGTCCCTTGGGAAGCCTGGAGTGTCCACTATTTGGGATTGGTTGGATCTCACAGGGGTGGGTTGTGGTTGGCCACTCGGTCATTCTACAGCAATGAGCTAGCCAAGCTTGCTCCAATACCAACTGGAGAGTAATTATAGACTGTGCCTGAGCTGTTCTCAGCCCCACTTGTCAGAAGTCTGGTGGTTGGGCTGGCAGGGCCCTCGCTTCTCCTCCCAGCACCTGTGGCCAGGTTTCTCCCTCCCACTGGCCCATGGGTACAGAAACACACACACACACACACACACACACACACACACACACACACACATTTGTGACTACAGAGCTGGAAATGACCCATGTCAATTGTCCCCACTGGGCCCAGAGTCTGCTGGCTAGGGGGATTGATTATTTCCAGTCTAATCTTATAGGAGTCTGTTCTAGGGTCTAGCTGGAGGTGGCTAGCCACTCTGTAAGCTGTAGAATGGAAACACAAGAAGTATTTGTAAGATTTTATTGACTGATTCCCTCTGCCTTACTTAATTTGCTTTTAAAAAATATATCTTATTTATATTTCAGTAAATATGAATAATAATTATATTTATCTTATAGTATTGTTATGAGAATCAAATAATAATCTTGATGTAAAGCACTTTGGAAACCCTAATGTGCTATATAAATGTCTTTTTAAAAAACAAACATTTATTGGCTATACTATGCTAAGCATTTTACAGATATTATGAAATTTTATCCTCCAAACAATCTTGGGAAGCAAATGCTGTTATTATTATTCCCATTTTACAGATGAGGGAGGCCAAATTTGACTCCAAATCCAGAGCTGTATCCACTTGGACACTAAAATCAGAGTCACACCTGAGTAAGTCATCCCCACCCCCATGGCTAGAATTGTTTCCCAGAAACAAACAGTTAAACCAAAACAACCCACGCCCTGACCCAGTAGAACAACACTTGCAGCATTCTGCTCTTATAGTCCCCTACCTTGTAACCAGACATAATTATAAAAAAACAAACAAACAAACAAAAAAAACAAAACCCAACCTCTGTGGAGGAACTACCTCATCTGACAGTGTACCTGTAGTGTCAAACTCAAATGGGGGCCACTAAATTATACATGAGGATCCCTGCTAGCCCAAGATGGACTTTAAAAACCACATGTTAACATTACCTATGCTCCAGGAAGTATAGCAGATAGAGTACCTGTCCTGCAGTTAGGAAGACTCATCTTCCAGAGTTCAAATCTGCCTTTACATACTTCCTAGCTATGGGAACTTGGGCAAGTCACTTAACCCTGTATGCCTCAGTTTCCTCATCTGTAAAATGAGTCTAAGAAGGAAATGGTAAACCACTCTAGTATCTTTGTCAAAAAAAACCCCAAATACGGTCGTGGAGGGTCAGATGTGACTGATATGACTTAACAACATTGTCTTTTTATTTGTTTTCTTAACTCTTTTCCCAATTCTTTTTTTTTTTCTTTTTGCTGAGGCAATTGGGGTTAAGTGACTTGCCCAGGGTCACACAGCTAGGAAGTATCTGAGACCAGATTTGAACTCAGGTCCTCCTGACTTCAGGGCTGGTGCTCTATCCACTGCCCCTTCTTTTCCCAATTCTATCTTAATGTGACTCATGCGAGTCTGCCAGGGTGTTTGAGATCTCTGTGGCCCACAACATTCAGCCCTCATCAGCCCATCTCTTTTCTGAAAGAAAAGAGCTCAGGGTCAGCTAGAAGATGCAGTGGGCAGAGCGCATAAGAGTCAGGAGGACCTCCTAGTTCTGTGCGATCCTGGGTATCACAACCCCAATTGCCAGCCCCTCTCCCAAAAAAAGAAAGATAGAAGGGAACTCATAGAATCAGAGATTTTCGTTTGTACAAAAATCTTAGAAGCCATGTAATCGACCTCATTTCATTTTACAGCCAAGGAAACTGAGTCCTAGCAAGGGGAAATGATTTGCTAAAATTCAGGTAGTCAGTGGCAAGCATGGGATTTGAAGGTTTAGCTGCAGGTTCCTGGTGATTTACTCTCTAGTCACACACCGTTTAGATAAAGGTTAGAATCAAGATTTGAACATACAATCCAGTGCTGTCCACTGTGTCAGGCTGTAAGGGACGGGCACAGCCATGGGTGTGAAGAGGAGCCTGAGAGGCTTCAGGTGGAAAGATCTTGCTGGGATGGTCCCTGAGCTATCAGTGCATGGAGGGATGCAGAGGGAGGAGCAGCTTGGGTGGTTCAAGGAGGCATGAAGGGGCTAGACAAGCACAGGTGGGTGGAGCAGGAAGCAGGGAAGTGTCTGTGGGGTCCCCCTAGCTCCCTTGGGGTTAGAGAGCAGCTTGCCCATCTCTGGACATCATAGGCTGGTAGTTTAGTTCCTTTCAGCTCTCACTTCTGGGTGGATTTTGCAAACTGTTTCCCACCGGGTGAGGATGCTTGAATAAAAAGTGGATGAATGCTATTTAGCATCAGATAACCAAGAGGAGCCTGGGAGCCTCAGGCTTGCTTTCAGAGAAATTGAGAAGAGGGACCATCCAGAGGTGGGGTCTGGGAATGACTTCCTTCTACTTCATAGGATTAGTACGAGGGTCAAATGAGATAAGATGTAATGATCTTTGCAAACCTTAGCGCATTATATAAATGCTAGCCATGGCATCTTCTATCAATTAATAGATATTTGTTCATGTCCAACTCTTTGGAGTTTTTTTGGCAAAGATATTGGAGTGCTTTGCCATTGCCTTATTAAGTTCCTACTAAACACTAGACATTATGCTAAGAATGGTGGCTACAAATACAAAATAAAGACAGTTTTGGCAGTCGAGAAGTATATAAGGGGAGACGATAACATGTTCACAGGTTGAGTCCCCTCTGGATCATCATCTTTCTCAGATCCCCAGTAACATTCTCAGGTCGGGGGCCCAGAGGGACAATTACATTGAGTTGAAAATACTCTGGAGGTCTATACTCCTAAAACTATGGCTCATAAGCCCCCATATGTGTATTTTCCTGTAACAGTCGGCCAGTACACACAAACAGCTCAGAGCAAAGACATTTACTGAGACGGGTTAGAATGAACAACAGCGTTTAGAAAATATTCCCCGACTCCTCCCCCCCCAATCAGTCTGGAGTACATTTACCCACAATTACACAGAGTCAGTCGGAGTGGATGGACACACACACACACACACACACACAGAGGGAATGCATGTGACTCAGGCCCCTCCAGCACGACAGGGCCTTTCACAGGGTAACCTCATTCTGCTCTCATTGTATACAATGGCTCCTCAAATGACCTTCCTGCTTCCCTCTGTATTTCAGCTCCTGACCATCAGGGCCAGTTCTCTGTTGAATGCATAGCTGGTTCTCCTGTTTGCTGCCAGGAGTCTCAGCCCTCAAGGCTCTCTCCTTCCCCAACTCTATTTCAGCCTGTCCCCTGATGCATGTGGTTATCTCCTACAGAGTAGCTCCCCTGCTGATGGGGATGGAGGGAGGAGAGAGAGACATCCTTCCCCTCACCCCTGCTGACCTGTCAGAGAGACACAAGGCAACCTCTTAAGAACTGACTTGTTTTGCCACAGCCGAGTCTCTTTGATGTCAGGGGTCACTCTTCAGAGCTTTCCTGTCTCAACTGACTCCATTTTTTAAAAAAAGAGCAATCAGGGTCATGGCTAATTGCTAGTAACCCTCTAATTCCATGAAAATTGACTGAGGAACCTTTTCCCCATCTATTAAAATCTATTACCCCTTAGCTCCTCCACTGGACTGAGAGCAAGTTAGCAGTCTTCTGATCTACTCTTTCCCCATCCCTCCAGAAGGAAATCTAGGAAAGCCCACTTGAAGAGGTGTCCCTGGAGCTGCTTCTTGAGGAACTGGGGGATCCACAAGGCAGGGATGAAGAGGGAGAGTATTCTGAGCATGCAGAGAGGAACAGAGGTGGGAAATAGAATGTTGTACGCCAGGAATAGCAAGCAAGCCGGTCTGGCTGGAGTGCAGGGAGTCAGGGGTAGTCATGTATAATTAACCCAGGAAGAAGGCCTGAGGCCAGATTAGGAAGGCTTTTAAATGCCAAACACAAGAGTTTGTACTTAGTCCTCAGGGCAATGGGGAGCCCCTGGAGCTTCATGGGCAAGAAGAGAGGCTCAGTTCAGAATTCTGCCTCAAGAATATCAATTTGGAAGCTGGGCAGAGGATGGAGAGCAGAGACCGGAGGCAGGGAGACTAAGAAGGAGGCTTTTAATTGCACAGAGTGAGGGGATGAGGGTCAGAGCCATGGGTTGACTTTGGTTCAGTGGAAACGGAGGATGCTCTGAGGTCCCTGACCGGGAGCAGGGGTGAGATTCTCAACAAAAAGCCAGAGTCAGGTCTGAACAAAGCCCTATGGGGTGTGTCCAGACTGAGCCTGGGATCCTGTGGCTAAAGGGGGGGGTGGGGAGGAGGGGAAGGAGTGCTGAAGAGTCCAATTCAACCCCTTCTGGTTTCTGCCCCATATCCCAGCACACACCCTCCCATTAGGCTCAGAGATGTTCCAAATTCCTTCCATGCCTAACTTGAGCCAGTCAGTCAGCTGGTCAGCTTTTGCCCTGCCCAGGAGGCAGGATAGGTCACTGGAATTGTCCCAGCAAAGCCACAAAAGAGAAAACAATGCTGCAGCTGTTTTGGTTAACACACACACACACACACACACACACACACACACACACACAACAGAAGCCAAAGTCATACAATCCAGAAGCCAATTTCTCAGGTTGGAAGGGACTCAGGAGGTCAGAGAGAGATTGGGTCCACTAGAAGAGGGAGTCAATTAGGGAACTGGACACCAGATGTTTGAATTTTCTTGATGCTTCCCCCATTCCCGCCCCCAGCTACTATTGCTTTCCCTCTCTCCCTTAAATAGTATGTATGTGTTGTCCCTCTCCCCCCCCCCAGAATGTAGGTTCCCTGAAGATAAAAACTATTTGACTTTTGTCTTGCACGGTGCTTGGTACACAGTAGGCACTCAATAAATGCTTGAAGTTGTTGAGGGGATTCTCAGTAAGCTACAGAGTGTTTTCTGTGGACTTTCCACTCTGATTCTGCAG
>JAJPUD010013969.1:13999-29866 GCA_023553655.1 Myrmecobius fasciatus | reverse complement strand
ACACACACACACACACACACACACACACACACACACACACACACACTCACTCATATGTGTACACTGGTTATTTCTGCCAGTAGAATGTGAGCTTCTTGAATATTGTAAGTAGCAATAGCAAGATGATATGATGATCAATTCTGATGGACGTGGCTCTTTTCAAAAGTGAGGTGATTCAGGTCAGTTCTTGTGATGGAGAGAATCATTTGCAACCAGAGAGAGAATTGTGGGGACAGAATGTGGTTCACAACATAGAATTTTTAGTTTTTTTTTGTTGTTGTTTGCTTGCATTTTGTTTTCTTTCTCATTTTTTCCCTTATGATCTGATTTTTTCTAGTGTAGTATGATAATTGAGGAAATATGTATAGAAGAATTGCACATGTTTATCTTATATTGAATGACTTGCTGTCAAGGGGAGAAGATAGGGGATGGGAGGGAGAAAAATTTGGAACACAAGGTTTTGCAAGGGTGAATGTTGTAAATTATCTATGCATATATTTTGAAAATAAAAAGCTTCAATAAAAATAATAAACATTCAAATTAAAAAAAAAAAAGAATGTGAGCTCCTTGAGAGCAGGAACTGTTTCAAAATGAGGCAAAGCACTTTTCAAGTTTTAAAATTCTGTTTCTTAGTTGGTGGTGACAGTTTTGCTTTTAATGTTTTTACTTTTCTATTTGGCACTTCTATTAGACATTATCTAGCTTGATAAATACTTATTGATTAATATTACCTGTTTTTATCATATGCAGAAAAGATATCCCATCCTTGATAATGTTTTCCCTCTCATGTTTATTGGGGGAATATATTCATTTACACATCTTTTTTATTGCATCTGCTTTTATCCCTGCAATTCATAAGTGTGATCATTAACCTTCCAACCCAGATGCTTTAGCTTTCAAACATCCATATAATGTGAGTAAAAGAAAAGTCTTAACCCTATATGCCTCTTTTCTTCTTTTGATGGCTGTGAAAAACTCCATCATTTTATATATAATCAATTTCTTTTTTCAGATTCAGCCTTGTTTCTTGTTCTAAAATTATATATTGCCTTTCTTCTCTCAGAGCTCCATTGGTTGCATCTCTAGACAGCTGTGTTTTAGGCTATTTGTATTACATGATCCTACTTTAAGTTCTGCTTTACCAAATATGTGTGATTTTATTTATTTATAGATTTTGATAGCACTGCATGGAACCTTAGAAATCATCTCTTACAACCCAAAAGCATCTTTTTAATTGCCTTATTTCCCCTCTTCTTGGGCTTCTCACTTACACTCTCTTGTCTTTTCATGCTACTTCTCCCTACTTTTATCCTTTTCTTTCATGGGGAATCTTGTTCCATTCACAGAGGACCTGTTCTTATTTTCTTTGTTTCCCTCATTAATTTCTTAGGATTATCTCCTTATCTCCCAATTTTCTTTTTTTTCCCTCTGAGAATTCTCTTTCTAAATTCAGTTTGGATCATAAACATTTATTTATGTCCTGGGCATTGAACTCAAAGTTAAGGATATGGGTATCAAGTAATTGTGTGTCTATGTGTATTTGTGTGTATGAGAGAGACAAACAGGCAGACAGAGAGACACAGATTTCACATATATACATATATATGTGTGTGTGTGTGTGTGTGTGTGTATACAAGGAGACAGACAGAGACAGAGAGACAGAGAGAAAGACGGGGGGAGAGAGAGAGAGAGAAAGAGAGAGAGAGAGAGAGAGAGAGAGAGAGAGAAAGAGAGAGAGAGAGAGAGAGAGAGAGAGAGAGAGAGAGAGAGAGAGAGAGAATTAATTTCCGACCAAAGGAAATAGCGAGAACTTCTTAGATAAAATGAAATCTGAATTTATTCAATAAGAGATGACGTTCAATGAATAAAGAGAGGGTGGGCTAAATTCATCCATAGTTTTTAGAATGAAGTTAAAAATTATGAAAAATAAAGACAAGGCAGAATGAGAATTTTAAACAGTTGTAAGATAACACAAATAATCCATTTTGGAATATAGAACCCAAGTCTAGAAGATAAGCCAGATTTATATTGCAAATAATTTATTATGGCAACACAAGGATTATCTACTTTAATCAGGAGCTGGTGGACATTTGGGAATAGAAGAGGAATGTGGGCAGTATGGCACAAGAGGAGCTGAAGTTAAGTATACTCTTTCTTTTGATGTATGAGCTATCTTCTCCCACATGTTTCCTTATTGAATGGCCTTTTCTAAAATGCCCAGATATTTTATCCTTTTCTTTTTCTTTTTTTACCACAATGTGAAATAAGTTTTCATTTATTTATTTTTATTTCTCTCACCTTTTTTGATGTTTTCATGATTTTTTTCGTATGGGTTAAAATGTACTTGTTTTTATTTAAGCAGATTTTTCCAGCTCTGCTGTTTCTCTTCCCTTCCTTCTTCCATTATCTATATCTTTTTAGAAGTTTTCCTTATGTCCAGAATGTATTCCTTCAATACCTCTGCCTCTTAGATTCCCTAGCTCTCTTCAAGACTCAGCTCAGGTACCATCTCCTTTCTTGATCCTCATAGTTGCTTTAGACTTTCCTACCTCAAATTATATTATATTTTCTTTTTAGATACTTATCTATGGACATAGCAGAGCCACCCAGTAGAATGTATGTTCCTTGAAAGCAGGATTTTCATAGCAGTGCTTAGCCTAGTGCCTGGCACAGAATACTTTATAAATGCTGGTTGACTTCACTTGCGTCTCTAATGCCTAGCATGGATGCATACAAAGTGGGAAGTTTTTTTTTTTTTGTTTTGTTTTGTTTTGTTTTTTTTTTTTTAACGCTTGTTGGATGGAATTGATTTCCCCTTTCATTCCAGGATGCTTGAAGTAGACTCAGCTGTTTCTATATTATGTTTGCTATGACATACTTTCTGGTAGTTTGGATAACTTTGTCCTTTTTCATCATGGAATCAAAACTCAGTTCTCAGAATAACTGCTGTATCCTTATTCTTTATCCCTTCACATTCTTGAACCCTAGCTAGAGAATGTCTTTGGTTGCCCTCTAAGATCTCTTAATTTGAAAGTCTATAAGTTTGGTCAACATCCCCACACCCATATAAGAAATCTTAGAAGACAACCAAAGGCTATCTATCTGTTCATCCACCTACCTATCCACCTATCTATCTATCCATCTATCTATCTACCTATCTATCTTCATTATCATCATCATCATCATCTAGATCTATCTGTACCTGTATATATATATATATATGTACACTATATATATGCATATGTGTATATATGTACACATATGCATATATATAGTGTGCATATATTTCATATACATTTTATAAACACACTCATACATAGGCAGACACATATATACATGTATTTGTTAATTATGTTTCATTATAATTGGTTTTCTTTGTAATTCTCTGTATTTTATTTTATTAATTTAAAACATTTTTGTAAAAAGGAGCCCACATGCTTTGACAGTCTGATGAGACTGCTAAAG
Source organism: Myrmecobius fasciatus (assembly GCA_023553655.1). Taxonomy (NCBI): domain Eukaryota; kingdom Metazoa; phylum Chordata; class Mammalia; order Dasyuromorphia; family Myrmecobiidae; genus Myrmecobius; species Myrmecobius fasciatus. The sequence goes on along the minus strand of JAJPUD010013969.1, from coordinate 26,401 downwards.
AAAAGCATGTTAGATAACAATAAAAATCATGTGTAAATTATGTGTATATAATACATATCAAATCATGTATAATTATGATAACAACTATTATATAATATTTTAAGGTTTGCAAAATACTTTATAAATATTAACTTACTGTATCTTGGGACATAGGGAATACTATTATACCCAATTTATTGATGAGTAAATAGAGGCTGACAGACTAAGCTACTTGTCCAGTGTCACATGATTAGTAAGTGTCTGTGATGGGATTTAAACTATGACACAAAGAAGGTCTAGATTCCCCTGTTCTACACCAACAATATTTCTTTATCCAGTGTTAGTCTCATCTTCATATTGCCATTATTTTATTTCCTATTGTATCTGCTAGTGAAATTTCAAAAAAAAACATTATTTTTAGTAGAGCTGTTAATAACAATAGAATTTTTAAAGAGAGTCACATTGCTTTCAATAAATCAAGAAACATATATTTTAGGAGTACTATGTGCCAGCTTCGCTGTGAGGCAATAGGTATACAAAGAATGACATTGTTGTTAATCTTAAAGAGTTTATATAAATTCCTTGTTTCCTTGCAGTATAAAATTAATGATAATAGAGTAATTAGTTCCATGAAGGAAGGAAAAATTGATGGACTATGTGACTGAATCAAAGGAATCTCCTTTTTTAAATTAATATTTTTCAGTTGATAAAATCTGCCTTTACTCTCTTGTCCCACATCATTGCATCCCTTGATTCTCTAACTCCTGCCAAATTGAGAAAGAAATAAAAGCAAAGCTCCTATTACAAATTGATAGTCAGACAAAACAAATTTCCATATTGGCCGTCTCAAAAAAAAGTCTCAATCTGCATTCTCAATCAGGAGATGATAATATATTTCATCATCAGTTCTGTGGAATCATAGCCTCTCCTTTTACTGATTAGAGTTAAAGTCACTTTTTTATAAAAGGCTGGCCAGGGCCATTTTAATCCCCATTTATCGTATCCTTTAACCAAATGTTTTAATAATTATTTAATGAAGATCTTAGAATTTGGGATACAGTTTTAATATTTTGCTCTCAGAGTTCTAAAGGGAATTGAATTGATTTCTTTTTCTATGAAATAACATATCATCATAAGCCATAGAAGAGTATTGTAACATCAGTGCCCACAATATGGTATTTAATATGTAAAACATTACCTTTTGACACAAATGGGAGTATAAAATGCCAGACGGCAAGCAAAAATCTAAGCTTCTCTATTTTTTAAGAATACAGGGGTTGGATAGATGACTGAGGATACTAGGCTATAAATTTGGCTTCTCTTTTTCCTTTTATAGATTGCTAAAGTGAATGCAGTTCTATAATATTTCTTTTTCTTCTCAATGAAAATAGTAGTGTTCTCTCTCCTATCCTATCAAAATTATGTCTACTCCTTAGAAAGGATCCTGTGTAATGCTCTTGGTTCAGAGTTTTAGGTCTGGTTCGAGATAATTCAATTACATTCTTGCATACAATCCACCAGGTGCTACTGACCACTATTAATGTGATTTGGTTCAGCAAAAAGAATTTGATTTCTGAGAGTTCCATCATTACCCTGGCAACTTGGATATGATCGGTTCGAGAAGAATTACCTTGCTGCATTTGTCTGAAAGAGCTCTACTGACCCTTATTGTAGGGTAAAAATCATACACTCTAATTTTTTCCCTGAGGCAATTGGGGTTAAGTGACTTGCCCAGGGTCACACAGTTAGGAAGTATTAAGTGTCTGAGGCCAGATTTGAACTCAGGTCCTCCTGACTTCAGGGCTGGTGCTGTATCCACTGCACCACCTAGTTGTCCCTACACTCTAATTTCTTTAGATCCTCCAGAATTATCAACTTCTTGAAAATTTTAATTGCTTATATTTCTCAGAACAAAACCAACATAGAGTGTCTGAATGTCAGTAGGGCAGCTGGTATATATACATCTTTAATAACCTAAGTTTGATATCCTATAAACCAAATAATTTTAGTTTATATGATCTTAATAAACCCAACAGTTAAACCGAATGTGAGACTTTGTCTCTCTATTTTGAAATTCATAAGTACATCAATGGAATATACATATATGTATATACACACATGTATGTATATGTTTATATATAGATTGCATTCCATTCCAATGTAGTATGTATAAATGTGTACATATATATGTATATTAGAGAACATTCTCAATTTATCAAAGCTTTTCATTCCTCCTTAAACTTTACTCTCTAATGATACTAGTATACTTACTGTTCTTCATACAAGTGTGTTGAGAGATTTTTGAGAATTTTCACTGTCTATTTGCCATGGCTAAAATTATTTCACTCTCTTGCCATCTGATCACTTAATTAAAATCTAGCTAATGCCAATTTTCTTCAAAAAGACTTTGGCTTTCTATATTCCCCTGTTTTTCCCCTTTCCCTTCTTATTTTTTTTAAACACAGGCATTCCATCAGTTAGTACTACACCATCCATATGTGAAATCATCAGTTACAGCAAATGGAGAAGTTTTGAATGCTGTGGGTGAGTTTACTTACCTTGGCAATATACTTTCCAGGGTTGTACACAATGATAATGAGATTGACACATGCATTACTAGAGCTAGCTCGGTGTTTGGGAAGCTCAAAAGGAAAAGTGTGGGAGAGGAGAGGTATTAGACTGACTACCAAACTGAAGGTCTACAGAATCATTGTACACCTGGGAAACCTGGACATTGTACCAGTGCCTCAGCAGGAAACCAAATGACTTCTCCTTGAATTGTCTTAGGAAGATTCTGAAGATCACCTGGAAGGATAAGATACCAGACACTGAAGTACTTTCTGAAATTAAATTGACAAGCATTCAAACTACTACAGAGTGCAACTCCATGCAGCTGGCTATATTGTTTGAATGTCAAATGTATTTTTTCCAAAAAGACTATTTCATGGAAACCTCACACAGGGCAAGTACTTACAAGGTTGTCAGAAATAGAAATACAAGGACACTTTTAAGGTCTCTCTTAAGAACTCTAGAACTGATTGTAAGACACGAGAGATACTGGCACAGGATTGCCCAGCATGATGCCTTCTTCAAAGAAGGTGCTGTACCCTATGAGAAAAGCAGAATTGAATTACCTCAGAAGAACACAATGCACAAAAGCTAAAGAATCTACCCTGATTGTTTATAGGGACTATTTGTTTCCAATCTGTGGCAGAGCACTCCGAGCTCCTATTGCTCTAATCAGCCACAGTAGGATACATTATACTTTGCCTTTGATACAGTGATATCATTTTGGTCTTTTTCAAGAACAAAGGACAAAACCAACCTCCTATTTATTCTATGTGTATCTTTTTTCTACAGTTATCTACATGTTATTTTCCTCATTATATTATGAACTTCTAGAAATTAGAAACTGTTTTTTTTTTAATTTTGGTATTTACTTATTTTTTTCTTAGTTCTTTAGCACAGTGCCTGACATATAGTGGCCCTTAATAAATGCTTATTGAAATTACCCAGGCATACACTGATACATTGTTGGTGGAACTGTGAACGGATCCAACCATTCTGGAGAGCAATTTGGAACTATGCTCAAAAAGTTATCAAACTGTGCATACCATTTGACCCAGCAGTGTTTCTACTGGGCCTATATCCCAAAGAGATTTTAAAGGAGGGAAAGGGACCCACATGTGCAAAAATGTTTGTGGCAGCCCTTTTTGTAGTGGCTAGAAACTGGAAATTGAAAGGATGCCCATCAATTGGAGAATGGCTGAATAAATTATGGTATATGAATGTTATGGAATATTATTGCTCTGTAGGAAATGACCAACAGGAGGATTTCAGAGAGGCCTGGAGAGACCTATATGAACTGATGCTGAGTGAAATCAGCAGAACCAGGAGATCATTATACACAACAACAAGACTATACGATGATCACTTCTGATGCACATGGTTTTCTTCAACAATGATGTGATTCAAACCAGTTCCTATTGTTCAGCGATGAAGATAGTCATATACATCTAGAGAGAGGCCTGTGGGAACTGAGTGCGGACCACAACACAGCATTTTAACGCTTTCTGTGAATATCTCCATGCATTTTGTTTTCCTTCTTAGGTTGTTTTTTTCTTCTTCACTTTCTAGATCTGATGTTTCTTATGCAGTAAGATAACTGTATAGATATGTATACATATATTGTATTTGTCATATAATTTATCCTATTTAGCATGTATTAGATTACCTGTCATCTAGGGGTGGGGGTGGGGGGAAGGAGGGGAAAAGCTTGGGAAAAAAGTTTTTGCAAAGGTCAATGTAGAAAAATCACTCATATGTTTTGTAAATAAAAAGCTTTATTAAAAAAAAGAAATTACCCAGGCATGAGTTTTGTAAACAAAAAGCTTTAATAAAAAATAAAGAAAATTTTAAAAAATGCTTATTGACTTGACAACTTTACTTGACTCTTTTTATAGTTCCTCTTGCAGTGGGATCTAGTGGTTTGTGCCCTAACATATAGTTATTGATTTTATTCTCTTTTGCCCCTTGCTAATATTTGTCTACTTGCTAATATTTTCTAACATCTGTGATGAGTAATGCAGCAGTTACTAGTACTTTTATGTTACGGGTACTATGTGAGAACCAGACAAGCTAACTACAGAGTCACATCCTGTTTCCTTAATCATTATGTGGTTAATTTCTTTATTATAGAAACAAAGAAAATTTTGAAAATTGTCCTGGTCTCACGAGGAACCCTTTTGATTCTTCAATGATGGTGTATGAATGATGGGGGAAAGGGGATGAGTTGCCAAGAATCATACAGTTTTGAGCTTATAAATATCATCTTAAGGGTTGGTATTTAATATTTGAAATCTATATACAGTGATAATGCAATTAACTTCATCCTGGAGTAATTGAGTCAGATCAACAGTGATGTAATCTAGAAGAGTTAGACTAGAAGACAAAAGAAATGTGCAATTAAATGGAATGATGTCATAGGTCTTTGCTAAATAAGTAAATAAGAGAGTTGATGGATTGGGTCTTATTTTGCATCTAAGAAATATCATTTCATGAGAAACTTGATAATCTTCAATTCATTACTCATGAACAGTATCTCTAGAGAGATTTTTAGGAAGATAAATACAGCTTAGGTATCAACAACTCTTGTGGAATAGTAAAAAGTAAAGAAATTATATGAAAAATCACAGAAATTTAGTGTTAGAAGGAACTTCAATAGCCACCTAGTCTTAGCCATCCTTGAAGGAATCTCTCATACATGACAAGTGGTAGTCTAGCTTCTGTTTGAAGATCTCTAGTAAAGGGGAACCTACCATCTATCATGGCAATGCATTACACTTTAGGAGAATTTTAAATGTTAGGAAGTTATTGAAATCTTTCCTTTTATGAGTTCAAATTCACCTCTTTAAACCTTTACTTATTGCTCATGATTCTGTCCTTTGAGGCCAAAAAGTATATGTATGAATGTATATTCTTTCAGTTACATGACATTCCATCAAATACAAGATACAGATTTCACACATCCCCCTTCAAGTCTTCTTTAAATTAAAGATCCTTTAAATGATGTGGAAATCAATAAGATCCTACAAATTAAATATCTATCTCTTTTTGTCTCTGTCTCTGTCTGTCTCTGCCTCTCTGTTTCTGTCTCTCTGTATATATATAATGACTTCAATACAGATCTTCATTTAGGAAAGATGGTATGTATATATATATATGTTTGTGTGTGAATGTGTGTGCAAGTAAGCATATGTATGTGCTTGAGTAGTTGCCAAAAGCTTGAAGATTATTTGGGAAATTTTATAACTATATGTCACCAAAAAGAAAGTGCCAAGAATAATGTGCACAGCAAGCACCAAATATCATTGCAGAAAAAAAGAAAATTGAATATATCTTAAAAGACAAGACACTATTGGATAGTGGTGTCAGAGTAATTTCTGAGTCAACTATCAGAAAAAAAAGTTTTCTCCCTTCTGCTTTCCCTACTATCTTATCTTTTCTTCTGTCCTTTCCCCTTTCTTTCTCTCCCTGCCTTGCCTATTTGTACCTGTTATCTTCCCTGGCAGTCCCCCATCCTTGCCCTGTTTATTATCTCCATTGTTTGCTATAGTTTTCTCATTGTTGGTCACATACCTAAGAGTATGTAAGTAGGGGTGAAGGTTTCTGGGTTTAATGCTAATTGCCTTCCTTGTTATATCAAGAATCAATAAAAGCAAGTCAGGTTTGAACAAAACTTCTACATGACAGTGCTTTATTTCTGTATAAAGTCCTCTGGGCTAACTCAACTCTAAAAATTACTGCAGCATTGAACTTCCATAAATAAAACATTATTAGGAGCTCAAAAGGAATAAAAACACTAACTGTACTATAACATCCCCTGGAAAAACTACTTCCTCAGGAATCCATACTTGGAGTCAGAAACTTAGCTTTCTTTATTCATTCACTTATTGAATCAGTCAAGATCCATTTACAGGCTATGCTGTGTGCTGAATCAGAAAAAGTAATGGAGGCTCTGCATTAAAACATTATACTAGGAATTGTTCCAGAGTGGGTACACAAAGAATTGTCTTTTGTGGAGAAAAAATCTTGCCAGATGACCAAAGAAGAAACTGAGGAAGACCTTTGAGTCAAAAACCAGACTTTTTTAGGAAGGTCTACCTCCCCTCCAACAAAGCATACCCCAGATCTACCTCCTGATCTGAGGTCCCATTTTTTAGGGTTTTTTCATAGGGTTACCAGTGCACTAAAATATAATATTTCATTCATTACCATATAATGCATAGGCTAAAACATATGCATCGGCAAGGTCACAAAGTGCAAGATGGTCAGTGCAGGAAATATTTCCACTGACTAAAATAGTCATGAGATGGATGAACCACCCTTTGAGTTAAGTAAGTTGAGATGGAGCATTCCATTGACCATGAGATGGAAAAGCCATTCCCTAGATTGGATAAAAGAAGATAGCACATCCCCACTTTAGGAGGGACTTAGGAGCTTTCTATCATATCAGCATGGAATATGGGCTTTGAATCAGTGCGGTTTTGGTACTGCAGTTATGCAAGTAGGTCCTATGCCTAACAAAGAAACATTCCCCATTATATAAGCATGAGGTCTACAAAAAGCCTTTCTATCAGATTCCATATTCTTATGCAAACTATGAATTACTTATTCTTATATCTACTATTGGATGAAACACTATATAATTACTACTAAATAAATATTAACAATCATTGCCCCCTAAAAATCATAATGAGCTTAATACTGAATTGGAGTTTGAATAGAGGTCCCCAATAAATCAGCTTTCTCACTTTGTTCCTTTTTCTCTGTCTCCAACACTATTTGTTTTGGAGAGTGCATGACATTCTCTATGTGATCATTGAGATAATTTTCCTAAATTAATCCCTTCTGAATTGGATTGTGATCCAGATTTGATTCTCTCCAGTTGTAGAAACTCTAATCTTCCCTGAGTACATTCATTAATTTGGTTTAAGATTTCAAGTTAGATTTTTTTTTTCACATGGAACTTAAACTTGCTATTTGATACCTTCTGTCTGGTATCATTGATTTGATCACTGTTAAGAAAAGAACAATTAGTCCTTGCCCTTCTTATCAACCTATAAATACTTCATGACGATTATTAAACTTACCCTGATATATTTCTTTGCCTTCTCAGTGGTGCCATTCTTTCTGGTTTTATTCTTAAATCTTTGAGATTCTGGTCTCTGAAATTTAGAATTGACTTGATATTGACCTTAAAATTGAAATTCAAATTTCTTTCCCTCTTGTTTAAGGTTCTTAAGAAGATGGCTTTTTTTTTCCTAGCTAGTCTTCTGAATTACTCCCTTTGCGGAAGCAGCTAGATGACTTAAGCAATAGAATACTAGTCTGGAGGAAGAAAAATCTGACTTCAAATAAGCCACATAATACATGGACAACTCATTTCCTTTATCTTTCTCTCCCTTTCCTCATCTGTAAAATGGGGATAATAATGGTTCCTACTTTGCAGGGCTATTGTGAGGATAAAACAAGATAATATTTGAAAAGTTCTTAGAACATTGCTTAGCACATAGTAAAAACTCTAATCCTATACACCAGAATCTGCTAATTGTTTTCTCTGAATGTGGCATATACTCTTTAACATATTCAAGTTTGAGGATTGTTTATTTTGTTTTAATTTGGTTTTGGCAAAAACCAAATTTTCCCCCTGTTTACCATCCACTGACCCCCCAATTATTACTTGTTTTTTTATAATATTTTTAAATTTTGAGTTTCAAATCCTTTTCTTACCTCCAACCCCTCACCTATCCATTGTGAAGGCAAACAGAGTAATTCAATTATACAAGAGAAATCATGAAAAAAATTCCATATTAGCTATGCTATCCAAAAATCAAAAAAAAAGAAAAAAAAAGAAAAACTGAGAAAAATTTACTTCAATCTGTACTCAGAGTTCATCCATTCTTGCTTTGAGGATGAATAATTTTTTCAACTTGTTTCCTTCAGAATTGAATTGAATCATTATATAGAGTAGAGTAGCTGAATCTTTCACAACTGATCATCATTGCAACTGTTAATAGTTTGCACAGTGATGTCTTCGGTTTTGTCATTATTTTTTTTTTCAATTCATATAGTTCTTATCATGTTGTTTCTGAAATTACTATCTTTATTCATCATTTCTTATATTGCAAAAGGACTCCATCACAATCACATGTCAGAATTTGTCCAGTCATTTCCTAATTGATGGGCACCTATTCCATTTTTAATTCTCTTGCCATGACAAAAAGAGTGGTGTAGTGGATAGAGCATCAACCCTGAAGACAGCAGGACCTAAGTTCAAATCTGGTCTCAGATACTTAACACTTCCTAGCTGTGTTATTCTGGGCAAGTCACTTAATGCCAATTGCCTCAGAAAAAAAAAAAAAAAAAAAAAAAAAAAAACCTACCATAAATATTTTTGTGCCTAAAATGCTTTTCCTTTTTCTTTTATCACTTTGGGATACAGACAATATTGATATTAGAGGGCCAAAACAGATGTAGTTTTACTGCCCTTCAATTATTCTCCTTAATGTTGTAGTACTTCACAATTCCATTAACATTTTGGTAGTATGCCTATTTTCCGTCATCCTTTCTAGTATTTCTTAGGTATGCGGTAATAGCTCAAAGTTGTTTTAATTTGCTTTTCACTAATCAACAAAGTTAAGAGCATTGCTCAATTCTCTATGTATGTGAGAAATAAGACCTTTATCAGAGCAACTTGTTGTAAAATCTTTTTAATATTATTTCATTGTTTTCATATCTCTTAGCAAAATTTAGTTTCCCTGCTTATCTCTTTTAATTAGCTCTGTTTTGGCTTTTGCTTTCTTTAAGATCATGATCATTACTGCTTTCTTTTGTACTTCAACTGAAATATAATAGATTCTGCTCCAGCATTTTATTTTTAAATCTGTGTCTTTCTATTTCAAATATGTTTCTTGTAAACAACATATTGTTGGATTCTGGCTTCCAATTGATTTTACTTTTGTTTGATAGGTGAGTTCATCCCATTTACATTCACAATAATGATAAATAACTTTGTATTCTAGTCCATCTTATTTACTTCTCTTTATCTTTCTCTTTTTTGTCATTCCCATTAGCTCATGTCTCATTCTCTTCCCCTCCTATTTTCCTGATCAGATTTTTCCAATGATATACTTCACATTTTCTTCTTTTTATTTTTTTTTCATTTTGCTTTATTGCTTTTTTGATCTCTCATGGAGTCATTAGCTTCTATTTGCCCATTTTTTTATTTTTAAAGAATTATTTTCATCAGTGAAGAGTATTTTTTCCATCTGTTGAATTCTACTTTTAAATAGTCCTTTTATTCAGTGAATTTTCATGCCTTTTTTCACTATATGGATAATTCTGTTTTTTAAGGTCTTTTTTTTAGCATTTTGGTGCCTCTTTTATTAAAGTTGTTGTTTTTTTTATAATTCTTTTTCTCATTCTCATTTCTTAATGTTTCCTCTATCACTCTTATCTCTTTCTTTAACTCTTTCAGAAATTTTTGTTGTGCTTGAGTCCAATTAGTATTTTTCTTTGAGACTTTGTTTTTTTTTCCATTTTCACATTGTTGTCTTCTTTTGAGTTTGTCTTTGTCTTCCCTGCCATCATAGTAGCTTTATATAGTTAAGTTCTTTTGTTGTTGTTGTTGCTTTTTCCCCCCTCAATCTACTTCTTGACTTTGATCTTCATGTTAAAGCTGAACTTTTTTTTTTTTTTTTTTTTTTTACCTGGGTGTAGGGAGGCACTGCCCCAAGGTTCACGCTTTTTGATGCTACTATTTTGAGAACTAGTTCTGGGCTTCTGCAAGTTTTGGGTACTTACAAGGTGTTATGATCCAATGACTGGTGTAGTCAGTGTTTTCCTGTTCTGTGCTCTGGTCTGTATCCATGAAGCATCATGGTCATGTGAAACTATAAGTTCTAATTCTCCTCTTGACTCTCAAACTGTGACCAGGTCTTTTGCTCTCCTGTAGCCATAAATTAGTGCTCCTCAATTCCTTGGAATTGCAACCAGGGACTCTGCTTCCTTGTTTTTTTTTTTTTTCATAAAGCTTTTTATTTACAAAACATATGAGTGATTTTTCTACATTGACCTTTGCAAAAACTTTTTTTCCCAAGCTTTTCCCCTCCTTCCCCCCACCCGCCACCCCTAGATGACAGATAATCTAATACATGCTAAATAGGATAAATTATATGACAAATACAATACATGTATACATATCTATACAGTTATCTTACTGCATAAGAAACATCAGATCTAGAAAGAGAAGAAGAAAAAACAACCTAAGAAGGAAAACAAAATGCATGGAGATATTCACAGACAGCGTTAAAATGCTGTGTTGTGGTCCGCACTCAGTTCCCACAGGCCTCTCTCTAAATTTATATGACTGTCTTCATCGCTGAACAATTGAAACTGGTTTGAATCACATCATTGTTGAAGAGAACCATGTCCATCAGAATTAATCATTGTATAGTCTTGTTGCCGTGTATAATGTTCTCCTGGTTCTGCTGATTTCACTCAGCATCAGTTCATGCAAGTCTTTCCAGGCCTCTCTGAAATCCTCCTGTTGGTCGTTTCTTATAGAGCAATAATATTCCATAACATTCATATACCATAATTTATTCAACCATTCTCCAATTGATGGGCATCCTTTCAATTTCCAGTTTCTTGCCACTACAAAAAGGGCTGCCACAAACATTTTTGCACATGTGGGTCCCTTTCCCTCCTTTAAGATCTCTTTGGGATATAAGCCCAGTAGAAACACTGCTGGATCAAATGGTATGCATAGTTGGATAACTTTTTGAGCATAGTTCCATATTGCTCTCCAGAATGGTTGGATCCGTTCACAGTTCCACCAACAATGTATCAGTGTCCCAGTTTTCCCACATCCCCTCCAACAGTTATCATTATCATTTCCTGTCATTTTAGCCAATCTGACAGGTGTGTAGTGGTATCTCAGAGTTGTCTTAATTTGCATTTCTCTGATCAATAGTGACTTGGAGCACCTTTTCATGTGACCAGAAATAGTTTCAATTTCTTCTTCTGAAAATTGTCTGTTCATATCTTTTGACCATTTATCCACTGGAGAATGGCTTGAATTCTTATGTATTTGAGTCAATTCTCGATATATTTTAGAAATGATGCCTTTATCAGAACCTTTAGATGTGAAAATATTTTCCCAGTTTACTGCTACCCTTCTAATCTTGTCTGCATTCATTGTGTTTGTACAAAAACTTTTTAACTTGATATAGTCAAATTTATGTATTTTGTGATTAATGATAACCTCTAGTTCTTCTTTGGTCACAAATTCCTTCCCCCTCTACAGGTCTGAGAGGTAAACCATCCTACATTGTTCTAATTTGTTTATCATATCATTCTTTATACCTAGATCATGAATCCATTTTGACCTTATCTTGGTATATGGCGTTCCAATTATCCCAGCAGTTTTTGTCAAATAGTGAGTTTTTATCCCAAAAACTGGGGTCTTTGGGTTTTCAAACACTAGATTACTATTGTCATTGAGTATTTTGTCCTGTGAACCTAACCTATTCCACTGATCCACTACTCTATTTCTTAGCCAGTACCAAATGGTTTTGGTGACCACTGCTTTATAATATAGTTTTAGATCTGGTGCAGCTAGGCCACCCTCATTTGCATTTTTTTTTTCATTAATTCCCTTGACATTCTTGACCTTTTGTTTTTCCAGATGAATTTTGTTGTTATTTTTTCTAGTTCAGTTAAATAATCTCTTGGGAGTTTGATTGGTATAGCACTAAATAGATACATTAGTTTAGGTATTATTACCATCTTTATTATATTCACTCGACCTATTCAAGAGCACTTGATGTTTTTCCAATTGTTTAGATCTGACTTTATTTG
>JAJPUD010013969.1:844-13899 GCA_023553655.1 Myrmecobius fasciatus | reverse complement strand
CAAGAGCACTTGATGTTTTTCCAATTGTTTAGATCTGACTTTATTTGTGTGGAGAGTGTTTTCTAGTTTTGCTCATATAGATCCTGACTTTCCCTTGGCAGATATATTCCCAAATATTTTATACTATCCATAGTTATTTTGAATGGAATTTCTCTTTGTATCTCTTGCTGTTGCAGTTTGTTGGTGATGTATAAAAATGCTAATGATTTATGTGGATTTATTTTGTATCCTGCAACTTTGCTAAAGTTGTGGATTAATTCTAATAGTTTTTTAGTTGATTCTCTAGGGTTCTCTAAGTAGACCATCATATCATCTGCAAAGAGTGATAATTTGGTTTCCTCATGACCTACTCTAATTCCTTTAATCTCTTTTTCTTGTCTTATTGCCAAGGCTAGCATTTCTAATACAATATTGAATAGTAATGGTGATAGTGAGCAATCTTGTTTCAACCCTGATCTTATTGGGAAGGGTTCCAGTTTATCACCATTACATATGATGCTAGCTGATGGTTTTAAATAGATGCTACCGACTATTTTAAGGAAAAGTCCATTAATTCCTATACTCTCTAATGTTTTTAATAGGAATGGATGTTGGATTTTATCAAATGCTTTTTCTGCATCTATTGAGATTATCATATGTTTTTGTTAATTTGGTTATTAATATAGTCAATTATGTTAATAGTTTTCCTAATATTGAACCATCCCTGCATTCCTGCTATAAATTTCACTTGGTCATGGTGTATTATTCTGGGAATGATTTTCTGTAATCTCTTTGCTAATATTTTATTTAAGATTTTTGCATCAATATTCATTAAGGAGATTGGTCTATAATTTTCTTTCTCTGTTTTTGTTTTACCTGGTTTAGGTATCAGTACCATGTCTGTATCATAAAAGGAGTTTGGTAGGAGTCCTTCATTCCCTATTTTTTCGAATAGTTTATATAATATTGGAGTTAATTGTTCTTTAAATGTTTGGTAGAATTCACATGTAAATCCATATGGTCCTGGGGATTTTTTCTTAGGGAGTCGATTAATGACTTGTTCTATTTCTTTTTCTAAAATGGGACTATTTAAGTAATTTATTTCCTCTTCTGTTAATCTGGGCAATCTATATTTTTGTAGATATTCCTCCATTTCACTTAGGTTATCAAATTTATTGGCATATAGTTGGGCAAAGTAACTCCTGATTATTGCTCTAATTTCCTCTTCATTGGTGGAAAGTTCTCCCTTTTCATTTATGAGACTAACAATTTGATTTTCCTCTTTCCTTTTTCTAATTAAATTAACTAGAGGTTTATCTATTTTGTTGGTTTTTTCATAAAACCAACTTTTAGTTTTATTTATTAATTCAATAGTTTTTTTACTTTCAATTTTTCTAATCTCTACTTTTATTTTTAGGATTTCAAGTTTGGTATTTGATTAGGGGTTTTTAATTTGTTCTTTCTCTAACTTTTTTAGTTGCAAGCCCAATTCATTGATTTTCTCTTTTTCTATTTCATGCAAATAAGCATCTAGAGATATAAAATTTCCCCTTATTACCGCTTTGGCTGTATCCCACAAATTTTGGTATGTTGTGTCATTATTGTCATTCTCTTGGATGAAATTAGTAATTGTGTCTGTAATTTGCTGTTTCACCCATTCATTCTTTAGGATAAAATTATTTAGTTTCCAATTGGTTTTTGGTCTATTTTCTTGCGGCCTTATATTGCATGTAATTTTTATTCCGTCATGATCTGAAAAAAATACATTTATTATTTCTGCCTTCCTGCATTTGATTTTGAGGATTTTGTGTCCTAACACATGGTCAATTTTTGTATAAGTTCCATGGATTGCTGAGAAAAAAGTAAACTCCTTTCTGTCTCCATTTAATTTCCTCCAAAGATCTATCATACCTAACTTTTCTAACATTTTGTTTACCTCCTTAACTTCTTTCTTATTTATTTTGTGGTTTGATTTATCCAGTTCTGAGAGAGGGAGGTTGAGATCCCCCACTATTATAGTTTTGGTGTCTATTTCTTCTTGCATCTCTCTGAACTTTTCCTCTAGGAATTTCCGTGCTATACCACTTCGTGCATATATGTTTAGTATTGATATTGCTTCATTATCTATGGTACCCTTTAGGAAGATATAATTTCCTTCTTTGTCTCTTTTAATTAAGTCTATCTTTGCTTTTACTTGGTCTGAGATCAGGATTGCTACCCCTGCTTTTTTTGTTCACCTGAAGCATAATAGATTCTGCTCCAGCCTTTTACCTTCACCCTGTATGTATCTCTATGCTTTAGATTTGTTTCTTGTATACAACATATTGTTGGATTCTGGTTTTCAATCCAGTCTGCTATCTGCTTCTGCTGTAATGGAGAATTCATTCCATTCACATTTACAGTTAAAATAACTAATTCTGTATTTCCTGCCATCTTATTTACCCTAGCTTATACTTTTCTTTCTTATCCCCTTTCCCTCCTTCCTACTATTTTGCTTTTGATAACCACTTGCCTCAAACAATCCTTCCCCTTTAGAGACCCACCCACCCCTTTCCCCCCCCTTTCCCTCCTGTTTCCTTATAAGTATGTCTATTATTCCCTCAGAGCCAAATCTGATGAGATGGAAATTAACCCAATTCTCATTCCCCTCCCTTTTTTCCCCTCAATCATTATAGGTTTTCTTTGCCTCTACATGTGATGTAATTTCCCTTATTTTACCTCCTTTTCCTCTTCTTCCAGTGTTATCCCTTTTCTACCTCTAATTTCTTTTTCAGTTTATCATATCATAATAATCATAAAATCACAATAATCATAACATAATAATCATAAAATCACAGTAATCATATCATAATCATAATGTAATAATAGATTCATAAAATCAATCCTCATTCTATAAGTATCTATAACATAAATATAGTTCTCAAGAGTTTTTTTTTTCCCTTGTTACCTTTTTATGTTTCTCTTGTGTTCTGTGTTTGTAGATCAAATTTTTTGTTCAGTTCTGGTCTTTTCAGTAGAAATAGGTGAAATTCTCCTATATCATTGAATGACCATCTTCTTCCCTGGAAGATGATGCTCATTCTAGCTGGGTAAGTTATTCTTGGCTGTAATCCAAGTTCCTTTGTCCTTCGGAATATCTGATTCCAGACCCTTCGATCCTTCAAAGTAGAAGCTGCTAGGTCCTGTGTGATCCTAATTGTGGCTCCGTGATATTTAAATTGTTTCTTTCTGGCTTCTCGTAATATCTTTTCCTTGGTATGATAGTTCTGGAATTTAGCCACGATATTTCTGCGAGACTTAATTTTTGGGTTTTTTTCAGGAGGTGAGCGGTGGATTGTTTCAAGGAGTATTTTGCCTTCTGGGTCTAAAATATCAGGGCAGTTTTCTTTTATGATTTCCTGGAAGATAGTGTCTAGGTTCTTTTTTTCATCATGGCTTTCAGGAAGCTCTATAATCCTTAGATTGTCTCTCCTAGATCTATTTTCCAGGTCAGTTGTTTTCCCTAGGAGATATTTCATGTTTTTCCCAACCTTTAATTTTTTTTGTTTTTGTTTGACTGATTCTTGAAGTCTTGATGAGTCATTCATTTCCAATTGTTTGATTCTAATTTTTAATGTCTTATTTTCTTCAGTTACTGTTTTTAGTTCCTTTTGCAATTGACCAATTACATTTTTTTGTTTATTGCATTCTTTTTCCATTTTTTCTATTTTCTTTTGCAGTGATCTCATTTCATTTCCCCATGTTTCTTCTAACTCTCTTTTAAGATTCTTTATGTAATCTTCAAAGAAAGCCTTGTGACATGGAGACCAGTTTATGTCTCTCTTTGGGGCTTTTTCTGGAGTTGCTTTACCTTTAGGGTCCTCAGAATTTGAAGTCTGTTCTTCCCTCTCTCCATAAAAGTTGTCTATGGTGAGAGCTCTTTTTGGTTTTTTATTCATTTTTTTTTTAAGTATGAGGTCTGTTTAAGGCAAAAGGTGGGACAGCTGCTTTAATTTGCCCTGGGGCAGTTCTGCTGATTGAGTTATTTCAGGTACTGGGCAGTTCTGCTGATTGAATTATGTCAGGTGCTGGGCAGTTCTGCTTTAGTTCACCCTGGGGCAGTTCTGCTGATTGAATTATTTCAGGTACTGGGCAGCTCTGCTGATTGAATTATTTCTGGTGCTGATCAGTCCTGTTGATTGATTGATCGCCCTAGGGTGTTGTGTAATGGCATCTAGGTCCGATGCTCATCAGGGGTTCAGTGGTTCACAATCTACCCCCCACAAAAGGCAGACCCCCCAAACCACCTGCCCACAATCAGGACAGATTGTCCCAAGAGGCCCCAGAAGTCTCCCAGGTGTGTGAAAAGCACAACGCTCCCACTCCTGTTCTGACTCTTGTTCCAGCTCCCTGCTCCAGCTCCCTGCCCCAGTCTCCCTGCACTGCAGTCTGGGTTCAGCAGACCACCCCCCTGCCCAATTAAAACAGACCTCTTTTGAGGTTCTTCCAGAGTATTTTCTTCTAGAATCGTGTTGTCCTCCAGATATTGTGGATTTTTTTGCTTCAAAATCAGTCTAGAGGCTTCATATGTTGTTGGTTTGAGGGAAGGTTAGATGTCTCTGCTTCCTTGTGATCAACCATTTTTGTGCTCTGAAACTGTGGTGCAGAATGTGAGCAATATAGTTGCCTAATCATCTCAAGTTGCACCCAGTTCCAGCAAAGGAGTTCCTATAATTTTCTTTTTGCTAGTGGTCTAATCCTTTATAATTATCTTTGGGGCAAAAGCTCTAGAAGCTGCTGCTTCTACTGGTGTAGTTGCCTCCAAGGTCCACCAGTGATGCTAGTGCTACACTTTGGGCCAGTCCCTATCCTGATGTCACTGTTGTCTTAAGCTGGAAAAAAATTTCTCACTCTGATCTTGTGTTCCAAAATTTGATTCAGAGAGTTATTTTAAATGTGTTTGGAGGGGTAGGTTGTTAGAATTCAGTTGGGTTGCTGCCTGTACCATGCCATCTTTGACGCACCCTCTTTGCCATATGCTTTTAATTCTCTGTGTATTTGCTAATGCTGCTTCCTTTCCTTGGAATGCCTTTTCTTACTTCCTTCACTCTAACCATTCTTTAAATTTCAGCTCTCATTCCACCTCCTTAGCTGTTCTGATTTTCTGATATTCATTGTCTCCTTTGTTTCCCAAAAACAGAGTATTGGACTTAGAGTCAAGGTGAGTTGGATTTGAATTCTATCTCAGACATTCATAGCTGTGGAAGCCTGGGCAAGTCACTTATGTTCTTCTACATTTGTTTTCTTCATTTGTAAAGTACCACCTACAGGGTTATTATGAAGACATAATGAGATGAGATATATGAACACATTTGCAAATGCTAACAATGATCATATATATATAATTTTATACACATGCATATATCTATATAATATCAGATATTACATTTCTCTAATGCACTTACTTGTGTCATACTGCAGTTATCTATGTGCCTTTATCTCCTATACTAGACTATAAATTTCACATGGATAAAGAATAGGGATTACCTAAATTATATATCCCTTCAGTATTTGCCTTAGAATTTTATACACAGTATAGAATAAGTGTGTGTTTTTCTTTAACTTGCTTATGGTGAAAACTTTACATGGGTATGGGGTAGGGAGAATGAAAATTGGATAGAGAAGAATAAGATTCAAGTACTTAACAGGGTGGAGAAAAAGTTGATAGTCTAAATATCACCATCATTATCTTCATCATCATCATCATCAATCTATCCTTATAGGATTACTGTTAAGGACCATACATACAAGGTACATGGTAAGACAAGGTCATTATTGAATAAGTATTGAGTTGTCTGATTTTCATCAGTATGTATAGTATAATATCAAGAACACTGTATGAGAAGTTAGAGACTCCATATTCTTCTATTAATAAATTATGAGTCTTTATGAAAGACAGTTAACCTCTTTTGAAATTCAGAACTTAGAACAATTCTTGGCATATATTAGGTTCCTAAAAAGTGCTTGTTGACATGACTTATTACCTTAATTTCCTCATCTAAAAAATTGAGGTATCTGGGATGAAATTATTTTTAAGTTTCCTTCTAACTCTAATATTTCTGTGGCCTCATAAGTAACATGTACACATTCCCATGTGAATATTTGTGTATTCACCTTTCTTTTAACTATTATTAAATATCAATTTTGTTCAAAGAATTGTGCTAAGCACTGGAGTATATACAAAGATAATTTTTCCATCAATTTATATCAGTTACATATACTATATATATATATATATATATATACATATCAGTTATATCAATTATATATCTGTGATATGTATCAGTTTATATTAGTTACATATATATATATATATCAATTACATAACAGTTCATTCAATTCAACAAATAGTTTTTGAAGTTCCTCAAAGTATTCAAAAGCTTATTTTTTATTTTTTTCTTTCTTTTTTGTATACACAATATGTCATAATGTATGCTACAAAGTATGTGCTAAATAAATGCATTCTGAATTGAATTATGTATAAGACACTATACTAGATACTAATTCTGAGAATACAAAGATAAACTTTTAAAAGAAGATTTCAGCAGATAAAGATGAAGAATAATTATATGCTAGGCTTAAGAGGTGTCTAGTATAAATGTACAAAGGCAGAAAAGTAAAGGAAAATAATTGGGGGGACATAAAATGATTGGAATACAAAGTTAATAAGAGAGAGAGTAATATGACTTATGTCTTGAAACTTAGAGATCAATAATGGAGGGCCTTAAATAACAATATTTATATGTTTTTGTCACCCTCTTCCAATGGGATGGCAGTTTCTCAAAAGCAAGGATTATCTTACTTTCATATTTGTATTCCAAGTACCTACTGTAACATGGTGCCTGGTACATAGCAGATGCTGACTAATTGTCTTTTCACTCATTTCATTCAAGGATACAACATAATTTTCACTTTTTTCCCTGATCCACTAGATGTTTATTGAGAACCTAATGTGTGACAGTGGTCACAATTATTCACCAAATACACATTTTTGGTTCCTTGTTCTTTGTCCTAACTTTACATTTTTTAAAAAAATATTTTTATATTCCCTAGTTAAATGTAATACAATTTTGTACATTTGTTTTTAAAACTTTGAGGTCTAGATTCTCTCCCTTCCTTCCATCCCCATTTCTCTTTAAGAAAACACATGTAAAGATATACAAAACATTTCCATATAAGTCATGTTGCAAAAGAAAACATAGATTCCCCCCCCCAATCAAGAAGCATTTTAGAGAATGCTTCTATCTTCTTCAGAAACAATCAGTTCCTTGCATTGTTGGTGGAGCTGTGAATGGATACAGCCATTCTGGAGAGCAATTTGGAACTATGCTCAAAAAGTTATCAAACTGTGCATACCTTTTTGACGCAGCAGCATTTCTATTGGGCCTATATCCCAAAGAAATCATAAAGGAAGGAAAGGGCCCCACATGTTCAAGAATGTTTGTGGCAGTCCTTTTTGTAGTGGCTAGAAACTAGAAACTGAATAGATGCCCTTCAATTGGAGAATGGCTGAATAAATTATGGTACATGAATATTATGGAATATTCTGTAAGAAATGACCAGCAGGACGATTCCAGAGAGGCCTGGAGAGACTTGCATGAACTGATGCTGAGTGAAATGAGCAGAACCAGGAGATCATTATATACGGCAACAACAATACTATATGACGATCAATTCTGATGGACGTGGCTCCCTTCAACAATGAAATGTTTCAAACCACTTCCAGTTGTTCACTGAAGAAAGCCATATACACCCAGAGAGAGGGATGTGAAATGTGGACCACAACATAACATTCTCATGCTCTTGATTGATGTTTGCTTACATTGTGTTTCCTTTATTTGATATGTCTTTTGTGTAGATACGATTTTTCTTGCACAACAATGACAAGTTTGGAAATATGTATACATATATTTGATTTGCCAAGTATTTTAACATAATTAACATGTAGTGGATATCCTTCCATCTAGGGGAGGGGTGGGGAGTTGGGGGAAAATTTTTGTAACAGAAAGTTATGTAAGGGTTAATGTTGAAGAATTACCCACACATATGTTATGCAAATAAAATTAAAAAAAAGAAACAGTTTTTTCTCTGGGTATGGTAGCATTTTTTATTCTAAATCGTTCAGAATACTCAAATCATTGTATTGCTAAGAATAACAAAGTCCACAGTTGAGAGGTATCCCCTCAATTTCCAGTTCTTTGCTCTGAGAAAATAACGGCTATAAATATTTTTGTTCATTTAAATCCTTTACAATTTAAAAAAAATCTCTTTTGGTATTCATGCCTGTCAGTGATATTGTTAAGTCAAAGGATATGTATGATTTTATAGACTTTAGGAATAGTTCATATCTTTCCATCATTTATCAGTTGAGTAATGGCTCTTTTTAAAAAATTCAACTCCTCTCCCTAGACATTTGAAAAAATGAGACCTTCATCAGAGAAACTTGTTTCAAAATTCTTTTTCCCTATTGCTATTGCTAACTGTATCTCCCCCTTTTATTCTATTCTCTGTCTTCTTTCACCCTGACCTCATTAAAAAGTATTTAGCTAATGACCATCTCCACCCCCAATATGCCCTCTCTTCTAGCATTCTCTTCCTTTCTCATGTCCTATTCCCCTCCTACTTTACTGCGGGAATTATGTGAGAAAATTGCAAAATACTTCTCACACAAAGTTAGATATAAACAATTGAAAAAAAATAATTGCTGACAGCTTAAGTCAATATGATAAACATGGCAATCATACCTAGATTAATTTATTATTCAGTGGCATATCAATCAAAATAACAAAAAATATTTTATTGAGCAAGAAAAAATCATAACAAAATTATAAGAATATCAAGGGAATGAATAAAAAATGTGAAAGGAGTTGATCTAGCTGTGTCAGATTTCAAACTACATTAAAAAGTAATAATTATCAAAGTAATCTGGTACTGGCTAAGAAACAGAGTTGTGGGGGCAGCTAGGTGGTGCAGTGGATAGAGCACCAGCCCTGACGTCAGGAGGACCTGAATTCAAATCTGGTCTCAGCCACTTAACATTCCCTAGCTGTGTGATCCTGGGCAAGTCACTTAACCTCAATTGCCTCAGCAAAAATTAAAAAAAAAAATAAAATAAAGAAAGAAAGAAAGAAAAAGAAAAGAAATAGAGTTGTTGATCAGTGGAATAGAATAAATACACAATACAATATAGTAAATGATTTAGTAATCTAGTGTTTCAGAAATCCAAAAAATCAAAGTTTTGGGAGAAAAGCTCTTTATTTGACAAAAAATGATAGGAAAATTGCAAAAGATTATGTCAGAAGATAGGTATAGACCAACATCTCACATCATATACCAAGATAAGGTCAAAATGGGTACATGATTTACACAGAAAGGGTGATACCATAAGTAAATTAGGGGGCATGGAATAATTTACATGTCAAATATATGAAGAAGAGAAGAATTTAGCACCAACCAAGTTATAGGGAGCATTAAAAATATAAAATGGATAATTTTGAATATATACAGTTTAAAAACTTCCACACAGACAAAACTAATGCAAGCCAAATTAGAAGGAAAACAGAAGAGGGTGACAAGTTTTACAGTGAGTATTTTTGATAAAGGCTTCCTTTCTGAAATATACAGAGGACTAAGCTAAATTTATAAGGATACAAGTCACATTTCCTAACTGATAAATGGTCAAAGGATATAAGCAGGCAGGTTTTAGACAAGATATCGAAGCTATCTACAATTTTAGAAAATGTTTTAAATAAGTATTTATTAGAGAAATGCAAATTTAAAAACTCTGGGGTACCACCTCACACATATCAGATTGGCTAACATAACAAAAAGGGAAAATGATAAATGTTGGAAGGTATCTGGGAAAAGTAAAACATTAATGCACTATTGGGGAAGTTGTAAACTGATCCAACCATTCTGAAGAATAATTTGGATCTATGACCAAAGGAGTATAAAACTGCAAACCTTTTGATCAAGGAATACCACAACTATATCTTATCCCAAAGAGATTTTTAAAAGGGAGAAAAGAACCTATTTGTACAAAAATATTCATAGTATCTCTTTTTGTGGTTGCTTAAGAATTGGAAATTGAGGTAATGCTCATGAATTGGAGAATGTCCAAACACATTGTGGTATATGAATGGAATGGAATATTATTATTCTGTAAGAAATGGCAAGCAGTATGATTTAAAAACAAAACAAAAAAAAAAACAAAAGAAAAACAGGAAAAACTTTCACAATCTGGTACAAAATATGGTGAGCAAAACCAGAATGATATTGTACACAGCTACAGCAACATTATATAAAGAACTATGAGTGACAACTATTCTTAACAATACAATGATCCAGGCAATCCTAAAGATCTCATGATGAAAAATGTTATCTGCCTTCATAGAGAAAGAACTAATGTTATCTGAATATAGAGGGAAACATACTATTTTCTAGTTTTTCTCTTTCTTTCTTTCTCTCTTTCCTTTCTTTCTTTTTCTTTTTTCTTTCTCTTTTTTTCCTTGCTTCCTTCCTTCCTTCCTTCTTTCCTTCTTTCCTTCCTTCCTTTCTTACTTTCTTTTTTTTCCTTCCTTCCTTCCTTCTTTCCTTTCTTCCTTCCAAACCAGCATTAGGCCTCAAGGTGACCTAATAAGTAACAGCACTGTTGGTTTCTGGATTTCTCAGCCTACAAAGAAAAAGGGTACCAGACAACAGATTAGAAGGAAATTTAAAAGGATCCATTTGAAGGACCAGGGGCAGGATACTGTTGCATTATCTATATTTGTATCTGAATCTCAGTCCTGGGATTTAGTACCAGTATAAGGAGGAACATTAACATAGCAAAAGTTCAAGCCATAGGGGAGCAGGGATCCTGGTCACAGTTCCAGGGTTGAAAAGAGTGCTTATGGTTGCTCACAAATCAATGCATAGGACACGAGAGTAGTAAACATCTCCCCCTAGATTATACCACCTTGGAAGAATAAAAAACTTATAGTCCCCTAGAATTCCCTTTGAAAATACCTGCTTAAAAAATCTAAAGCTTGAAATAGTACTCACTCAAGTTATGAAGCAGAGTCCCACTTTGGCATAGAGTTAAATAATCAGTAAATAGGCTAGAAAATTAATGAACAACAGAAAATAATTCTGAACATAGAAAAGTTACTAGGGTGACAAGGAAGGTGAAAACACACACTCAGAAGAGGGCAACAAAGATAAAATTGCTGCATCCAAAGCCTCAAAGAAAAATATGAATTGGTCTCAGGTTATGGAAAAGCTCAAAAAGAAATTTTAAAATCAAGTAAGAGAATTAGAGGAAAAATTTGGAAGAGAAATAAGCGATGCAAGAAAATCACTGGGAAAGAGTCATCAACTGGGTAAAGGAAGCACAAAAATATAATTAAGAAAATAACTCTAAAAAAACAGAATATGTCAAATGATAAAAGGGGCACAAAACTCCAATGAAGAAAAGAATGCTTTGAAAGGAGAACTGGCCAAATGGAAAAAGACATACAACAATTCACTAGAGAAAACCCTTTTAAAAAGTAGGACTGGCTGAATGGAAAAGCTCACTGAAGAAAATAATTTCTGAAGAGTTAGAATTTGACAAGTGGAAGCTAATAATTTTATGAGATATTAAGAAAGAAACAAAATCAAAAGAATGAAAAAAATAGAAGAAGATATTAAATACCTCACTGAAAAAACAACTGATCTGGAAAATAGATCCAAGAGAAATAATTTAAGAATTAATGTATTACCTGAAAAACATGATTTTTTTAAAAAAGAGCCTAGACATCATCTTTCAAGAAATTGTGGAAAACTTCCCTGATATATTAGAAACAAAGGTTAAAAAAAGAAAGAATCTATCTATCACCTCCTGAAAGAGATCCCAAAATGAAAATCTCTAGGAATATCATCATCAAATTCCAGACCTCCCAGATTAAGGAAGAAACACAATATTTATGGCTTGGAATGTGATATTCTAGAGGACAAAAGAGCTACGATTATAATCAAGAAAAACTGAGTATGATCCTTTCTGGGAAAAATGGATATTCAATGAAATCAAGGCCTTTTGAACATTCCTAATTAAAAGACAAGAGTTGAATTGAAAATCTGATTTTCAAATACAAAATACAAAAGAAGCATAAAAAGTTAATTAGGAAAGATAAGTCATAAATAATTCTTTTTTTTATAAAGCTTTTTATTTACAAAACATATGAGTGACCTTTCAACATTGACCTTTGCAAAAACATTTTTTCCCAAGCTTTTCCCCTCCTTCACCCCACCCCTCACCCCTAGATGACAGGTAATCTAATACATGCTAAATAGGATAAATTATATGACAAGTACATGTATACATATCTATACAGTTATCTTACTGCACAAGAAACATGGGATCTAGAAAGAGAAGAAGGAAAAAACAACCTAAGAAGGAAAACAAAATGCATGGAAATATTCACAGAAAGCGTTAAAATGCTGTGTGGTGGTTCACTCTCAGTTCCCACAGGCCTCTCTCTGGATGTATATGACTATCTTCATCGCTGAACAACTGGTTTGAATCACATCATTGTTAAAGAGAACCATGTCCATCAAAATTGATCATCATATAGTCTTGTTGCTGTGTATAATGTTCTCCTGGTTCTGCTGGTTTCACTCAGCATCAGTTCATGTAAGTCTCTCCAATCCTCTCTGAAATCCTTCTGTTGGTCATTTCTTACAGAGCAATAATATTCCATAACATCCAAATACCATAATTTATTCAGCCATTCTCCAATTGATGTGCATCCTTTCAATTTCCAGTTTCTTGCCACTACAAAAAGGGCTGCCACAAACATTTTTGCACATGTGGGTCCCTTGCCCTCCTTTAAAATATCTTTGGGATATAGGCCCAGTAGAAACACTGCTGGGTCAAAGGGTATGCACAGTTTGATAACTTTTTGAGCCTAGCTCCAAATTGCTCTCCAGAATGGTTGTATCCGTTCACAGTTCCACCAACAATGTATCAGGGTCTCAGTTTTCCCACATCCCCTCCAACAGTTATCATTATCATTTCC
>JAJPUD010013968.1:19507-42237 GCA_023553655.1 Myrmecobius fasciatus | reverse complement strand
GAGGGGATCTAAAGGGTGAAGTATTATTTGGGGGAGGGGGTCATCAACAGCAAAGTACTGAGGATGGGGGAAGGGAGAAAGGGGAAAGGAAAGGGGAGTATTGTTTGGGGGAGGGGTCATCAAAAGCAAAGTACTGAGGAGGGGGGAAGGGAGAAAGGGGAAAGGAAAGGGGAAAACATAACTTGGGTAAATAAGATGGCAGGAAATAAAGAATTAGTTATTCTAACTGTGAATGTGAATGGGATGAACTCTCCCATAAAGCGGAAGCGGATAGCAGACTGGATTAAAAACCAGAATCCCACAATATGTTGTCTACAAGAAACACATTTAAAACATAGTGACACATATAGAATGAAGGTAAACGGCTGGAGCAGAAAATATTATGCTTCAGGTGAACAAAAAAAAGCAGGGGTAGCAATCCTTATCTCAGATCAAGTAAAAGCCAAGATAGATCTAATCAAAAGAGATAAGGAAGGAAACTATATTTTATTAAAGGGTACCATAGATAATGTAGCAATATCTATATTAAATATATATGCACCAAGTGCAATAGCACACAAATTCCTAGGGGAGAAATTAAGAGAGATGCAAGAAGAAATAGACAGCCAAACGATACTAGTGGGGGATCTCAACCTTGCTCTCTCAGAATTAGATAATCAAACTACAAAATAAACAAGAAAGAAACTAGGGAGATAAACCAATTGTTAGAAAAGTTAGGTATGATAGATCTATGGAGAAAGTTGAATGGAGACAGTAGAGAGTTTACTTTTTTCTCAGCAGTCCATGGAACATATCCAAAAATTGACCATATATTAGGGCATAAAAACCTTAAAATCAAATGCAGAAAGGCAGAAATAGTAAATGCATCCTTTTCAGATCATGATGCAATAAAAATCACATGCAATATAAGTCCAGGAGAAAATAAACCAAAAGGTAATTGGAAATTAAATAATCTAATCCTGAAGAATGAATGGGTGAAAGAGCAAATCATAGACACAATCAATAATTTCATCCAGGAGAATGACAATAAGGAGACAACATACCAAAATTTGTGGGATACGGCCAAAGCTGTTATAAGGGGCAATTTTATATCTCTAGATGCTTACTTGCATAAAATAGAGAAAGAAAAGATCAATGAATTGGGCTTATTATTAAAAAAACTAGAAAAAGAACAAATTAAAAACCCTCAATTAAATACCAAATTGGAAATTCTAAAAGTAAAAGGAGAAATTAATAAAATTGAAAATAAGAAAACCATTGAAATAATAAATAAAACTAAGAGTTGGTTCTACGAAAAAACCAACAAAATAGATAAACCTTTAGTTAATTTGATAAGAAAAAGGAAAGAGGAAAATCAAATTGTTAGTCTCAAGAATGATAAGGGAGAACTTTCCTCCAATGAAGAGGAAATTAGAGCAATAATTAGGAGTTACTTTGCCCAACTTTATGCCAGTAAGTTTGATAATCTAAAAGAAATGGAGGAATATCTACAAAAATATAGATTGCCCAGGTTAACAGAAGAGGATATAAATTATTTAAATAGCCCCATGTCAGAAAAAGAAATAGAACAAGCCATTAACCAACTCCCTAAGAAAAAATCTCCAGGGCCAGATGGATTTACATGTGAATTCTACCAAACATTCAAAGAACAATTGATTCCAATACTACACAAACTATTTGAGAAAATAGGGACAAGGTATACTGCCAGAATCCTTCTATGAAACCGATATGGTGCTGATAGCTAAACCAGGTAGGGTAAAAACTGAGAAAGAAAACTATAGACCAATTTCCCTAATGAATATTGATGCAAAAATTTTAAATAAGATATTAGCAATGAGATTACAGAAAGTCATCCCCAGGATAGTACACTATGACCAAGTAGGATTTATACCAGGGATGCAGGGCTGGTTCAATATTAGGAAAACTATCAGCATAATTAATTATATTTATAACCAAATTAACAAAAACCATATGATTATCTCAATAGATGCAGAAAAAGCCTTTGACAAAATCCAACACCTATTTCCTATTAAAAATACTAGAGAGTATAGGAATAAATGGGCTTTTCCTTAAAATGATCAGCAGCATCTATTTAAAACCATCAGCAAGCATCATATGTAATGGAGACAAACTAAAACCATTCCCCATAAGATCAGGAGTGAAACAAGGCTGCCCACTGTCACCATTACTATTTAACATTGTATTAGAAATGTTAGCTTTAGCAATAAGAGAAGAAAAAGAGATAAAAGGAATCAGAGTAGGTAATGAAGAAACCAAATTATCACTCTTTGCAGATGACATGATGGTATGCTTAGGGAACCCTAGAGACTCAACTAAAAAACTACTAGAAACAATTCACAACTTTAGCAAAGTTGCAGGATTCAAAATTAATCCACATAAATCATCAGCATTCTTATATATTACCAACAAAGTTCAGCAGCAAGAGATACAAAAAGAAAATTCCATTCCAAATAGCAGATGATAGGATAAAATATTTGGGAATCTATCTGCCAACAAAATGTCAGAAACTATACGAACTAAATTACAAAACACTTTCCACACAAATAAAATCAGACCTAATCAATTGGAAAAATATTAAGTGCTCATGGGTAGGCAGAGCGAACATAATAAAAATGACAATAATACCCAAACTAATCTACTTATTTAGTGCCATACCAATCAAACTCCCAAGAAATTATTTTACAGATCTAGAAAAAATAGTAGCAAAGTTCATTTGGAAGAACAAAAGGTCAAGGATTTCAAGGGGATTAATGAAAAAAAAGGTAGATGAAGGTGGACTTGCTGTACCAGATCTAAAACTATATTATAAAGCAGCGGTCATCAAAACCGTTTGGTACTGGCTAAGAAATAGAGCAGTCGATCAGTGGCACAGGATAGGATATCAGGACAATCTAGGCAATAACCTTAACAATCTAGTATTCGATAAACCCAAAGACCCCAGCTTTTGGGATAAATACTCACTATTTGGCAAAAACTGCTGGGAAAATTGGAAACTAGTGTGGAAGAAATTAGGGCTTGACCCATACCTAACACCACATACCAAGATAAGATCTAAATGGGTTCATGATCTAGATATAAAGAGGGACTTTGTAAGCAAGTTAGAGGAACGTAATATAATTTATCTCTCAGACCTGTGGAGATGGAATAAATTTATGTCCAAAGAAGACCTGGAACTCCTAATTGAACACCAGATGGATAATTTTGATTATTTTAAGTTAAAAAGTTTCTGTACAAACAAAACAAATGCAGACAAGATTAGGAGGGAAGCATCAAATTGGGAAACCATCTTTACATTTAATGGTTCTGATAAAGGCCTCATTTCTAAAATATATAGGGAATTGTCTCATATACATAAGAATCCAAGCCACTCTTCAATAGATAAGTGGTCAAGGGATATGAACAGACAATTTTCAGATGATGAAATTAAAACCATCTCTAGTCATATGAAAAGTTGCTCCAAATCACTATTGATCAGAGAAATGCAAATTAAGACAACTCTGAGATACCACTACACACCTGTCAGAATGGCTAAAATGACAGGAAAAGATAACGACGAATGTTGGAGGGGATGTGGGAAAACTGGGACACTGATACATTGTTGGTGGAACTGTGAACGGATCCAACCATTCTGGAGAGCAACTTGGAACTATGCCCAAAAAGTTGTCAAACTGTGCATACCCTTTGACCCAGCAGTGTTTCTACTGGGCCTATATCCCAAAGAGATCTTAGAGGGAAAGGGCCCCACATGTGCAAGAATGTTTGTGGCGGCCCTTTTTGTGGTGGCTAGAAACTGGAAACTGAAGGGATGCCCATCAATTGGAGAGTGGCTGAATAAATTATGGTATATGAATGTTATGGAATATTATTGCTCTGTAAGAAACGACCAGCAGGACGATTTCAGGGAGGCCTGGAGAGACTTGCATGAACTGATGCTGAGTGAAACGAGCAGAACCAGGAGATCATCATGCACAGCAACAACAGTATTACATGATGATCAGTTCTGATGGACATGGCTCTCTGAAACAAAGAATTGTCTCAAACCAGTTCCAATTGTTCACTGAAGAAAACCATATACACCCAGAGAGAGGGAAATGAAATATGGACCACAACGTAACATTTTCATGATCTCTACTGACATTTGTTTGCATTGTGTTGCCTTTCTCTGATTCTTTTTTTTTTTTTTTTGTAGATAGGATTTTTCTTGCATAACTTCTCAAGCATTTCAACATTATTAGCATGTAGTGGACTTCCTGCCATCTAGGGGAGGGGAGGGGACTGGGGGTAAAATTTGTAATGGAAAGCTTTGTAAAGATCAATGTTGGGGAACTACCCATACATATGTTATACAAATAAAAAGCTTCAATAAAAAAAATTTAAAATAAAGAAACTAGGGAATAGTAAATAATAATTCTGCTTATACTATAAATGGGTAGATGATGCCATGCTTTCTTCTATAAAATGGAAAAAAATTACTCTGCTGCAAGAGAAGATATTAGACTAACAGGTACACATTGACAAGTATATGTTTCATTGTGGAGAAGAAAGAGAGAGAGAGAGAGAGAGAGAGAGAGAGAGAGAGAGAGAGAGAGAAGAAAATAGAGAATGGATAAAAAGGGTAAAGAAAAGAATGAGTAGGGAATGGAAAGAAAGAACATGTGGCAGGAAAAGCCAAGATGAAGGAATAAAAAGAGCTAAATGAATAGAGAAGAAAAGAATGCATAAATACAAGTGACAGACATATTACATATATATATACATACACATATATATAATAACAGTATCAATCTTGTTTATCAAGTATTTTAGATGGAAAATTCAAGAAAATTTTGGGAAGACATTAAAATTTCCTTAATTCTTTTTAGGGAAAAATGAGTTGGATTCAATGACTAGTTCTGAGATTTTGTACTATTTATTCTTATTTTCTATTCATGCTTCAGTTTTGAGTCCTTAACTTTGAGGAAATATTTTCCTTTAATAAGAAGAATCATTTTCATGAGAGACTTTACTTTTGTCAGCATGTATACATTGAAGTAATGAAAACAAATGATCATGATATATACTGTTTGAAGTTTTTTCTGAGATTAAATAACTTTTAATTTTATAGTACTTTCAATATTGACATTTCTTATAAAATTGAGAATAATTCTTAGAATGAATTATTGTAGTATTGCATTTGATCAAGTTTGGAGAGGGAATGGAAGCACCATTTTCTTTCCATTGCATCTTTTTAATCAAAAGAAATCTTTTGACAGATCTCTTGAAGATATGTGTGTGTGTGTGTGTGTGTGTGTGTGTGTGTGTGTGTGTGTGTGTGTAAATGAATCTTTTACCCACTTCAGAACAGGTAAAGAAGTGACTCTATGAGTTCAATGCAATAAGCCATCAAGAAAAATATCATGTATTTTTTAGGAGAAATAAAGGCCAAGTTTAGTTAAATCCTGAGAAGAAGCTTTGAGTTACTAAGCGGCACATCACTCAATAGTGATTAAGCTTCAAAAGCTTCAAAATGGTTAGCATTTCATAATGAATAAAGACTACTCTGTCTATCTGGAACCCATCAAATTTCTCTGACTCTGATCATGTTGGTTTATTGTTTCCCCTTCCCCCCTCCCCCAAATAATGCCAATGGAAGACTTCTGGTTAACTTCTTTTTTATGCTGTTCACTATAATAGTTCACAAAAATGTGTCAATCCATATTCATTAGGGGAAAAAATGAAATTCAAGAACTAAGTAGATGTTCAGCATTTTCATTATTGTCAGCTGAGCATGGAAGTGCAGGTTTTATTTCTACCAGATCTTTTAGGATTCCCTCTTATCCACATTTTGGAGGAATCCACTTTTCCCCAGAAAAAAAAGAGTGAAATCACAGACAGAACAGAAATTTCCACCTGGAAAATAGAAAATGAAAGCAATATTTTGTTCAGTTTTTTTTTAATTAGGGCACAGCATATATGTGTGTATCTTTGTTGCTAATTTTGCCAAAAATAAGCCTTATATCCTCATGATTTTGTAGCTGCTTTATCTATGAAATTAATCCTAGTTAATCAGCCTGAGGGGAGTATAAAATAAGCTTGAGTTGGAAATTTTGGATTTTAAAGTATTTTTGTCATTATTTCTGCTGATATTAAATATCACATCATCCTGATAGTCTCAAGTGTATGTTTTTATTATTAGGAGGATAAATGAAGTTTGTAAAGTACGCTTTAAAATACTTTTCTACAAAATATTTTACTTAAAAATTGATGCATTCATTTGGTTCTAAGAAAAGTTCTGAATAATAGAAAGAAAATAACTTGCTCATTCTTTTTTTTCAGATAAATGGTAACTTATGATTTACTTTTTACTGTTTTTCCTTAATTAATTATCATTTTTTAGTTTTTATTTTGTTATACTTTTAGTTGCTCTTTAAAATTAAATAGGTCTTATTAACCTAAAATATAGAACCATTAACTGAGGATTTTATTTATTTCTAGTAATGTGAGGTCTTTTGATTATGTTTTCCAGATACGGTTGTTTATTTTAATTCCAAAAAATATAAAGAATCCAATATCTCATTAATTTAAGTATTTTTTTTGAAACTAGAAGAAGAATAGACAAAACTTGATTCTAAACATACTGGCATCTGCCTTTAACAGCCAAAGTTCCAAGTTTAATTAGAAGATAAATATTGTTTGTAGATTAATGTTATTCTCTTTAACTTTTCATTGTATTATGCATCCTTGTACTGGTGTATATATATATTTGTATAGTTGTGTAACCTTAGACAAGTCATAGATTCCCTGGATCTCAGGTTCCTCATCTATAAAATGAAGTTTTTGATCTAGATGGCCTCTGAAGTCCCTGCCATCTCTAAATTTGTGATCCTAAAATTTTCTGACAAGATTCTCATGAGATACAAAACAGCAGAATTACTCCTGAGGGAATGTAAAGTAATGTGAAAAAAAAGGAAAGGATGTCTAGGAACAGCACTAAATATAGTGCCCTATGTTCACTGAATTGAGCAAGTATTTAGTGTCTACATCTGGGGAAGAAAGGAGAAATTCAGTTTTGTTTCACTATGGACATATGAAAGGCTTTTCTCATGTGTTGCATCCAAACTTAATATCAGATCATGGATAAGACTGAGACTTGAATGCCTAATGATTTTTGAAATATTGTGTGCATTATTTAAAGGTCATAAGGTTGTTTATTCAACTTGCCCACACTTAATTATTATTCTTTCCCTTCATGTACTCTATATTCTACTTCAACTGGATTTTTATTCCTTGGTTCTTACCTGACTGTCTTATTTCCACACTACTCTTTATTCCATCTACTATGACTAGAATGGACTTTACCAGAATTCATTACTGGATATTTTGCCTGCTCTTCAAGGCTAACATTAAGGACCATCTATTCTATGATAATCTCACCTTTAAGTGAACATGATGTCTTCCCTCCTCAGTTTCTATAGAGTATTTCTCTTGGGCCATTCCTTTTCAGCTATCACATAACTTCCATTTCATTATTATTTGGTGTGTGTGTATGTAATTCCTCCTTCATTAGACTGTAGGTGACACAGTTGAGATTGTGCTGGATTTGGAGTCAGAAAGACTTGAATTCAATTTTGCCTTCATTTAACTCTCTCTCTCTCCTCCCCAACCCCAATCCCTCCAGTCTTTGTGTACTTCAGTTTTCTCATCTGTAAAATTAAGGAGTTGAACTAAATGACCTTTGCAGTGCCTTCCAGACTCTTAATCTGTGGTTTTATAATCTCCAATCCTGTGATCCTATGTAGGTTCCTTAAATAAATGATCTCTTACACCTTTCTTTATATCTCCAGTATACAAATAAAGAAGATTCTACATGGTACTATATATATACATACATACATACATGCATACATATATACATATATAGATATATATGTCTATTGGATGGAATATACAGTTATGTAGTCTATGAGTTCTACACTTACAAGACAAAGAAGATTGAGAGGTTTAAAAAAATGTAAAAGTTTTTTGGTTGAAGTAAGACGATGTGGGCTTTGAATGTAGAGAAGAATTGAGTGGGGAGAAGACAGAGGAAAAGGTATTCCTGGTTATGAAAACATTTTCAAGGAACCTAGTTAGAGAGAGCATGCAAATTTACTTCTTCACTTCTCAATTTTTTATCTATCTACCCTGTATATACATTGTACTTCTTATTTACATGTTGCCTACTCCTTTAGAATATAACATTCTTGAGGGTAGAGACAACTTTTGCTTTGTATCCTCAGTGCTTAATATAGTGCTTGGCTCATAGTAATCCCATAATAAATGCTTATTAACTGACCCTATTTGCTTCAGTATTCTCATTACCAACTTAAATGGATAGAATTAAGTGAATGGTCTCTTCTATCTTAAATTTTTTTCTTTTATTTTTCCAAACTTCTGTTTGAAATGGTTTTAAATAAGTGATAAAGCCATAGGGGCACAGTCCTAAATCCAGCCCCCTCATTAAAAATATAGATGAGAAAAGTTAATACTCAAAAAATGTAAGTGACTTACCCAGTATAACATAAATTGCAGGTAACAAGGGTAAGATTTGAATCTGACTCCAAAATCAGAGCTTTTTCATCAGTGAGTTAAGCATTATTGTTGTTGTTTATTGTTATTTTTCAATCTGTGCTTTCTTGTATATAGGAAATTACAGTTATCCTTTCCATGTGGCTAGGATTAGAAGTATGGCACTCCTGAAATTTGGAAAATATATTGTTGGTGTTTATGCTGACCAACAATATATTGAAACTGTGAAGGGGAAAGTAACATTGTGAAAGGTTTAACTGACAAAACTCAGTACAGAAAAACAACAATTTTGCATCTAAAGTATTTCAGTTGCCTCAGTTACACCAAGCAGTTACATAATTTACCAGCATTACAGAGATTAGGACTTACATACAAGACTTTATTATTGGAATGCTGGGATTTTTTTGTTTTTGTTTTTTATTAACTACATATCACAGTGCTTTTCCTGGGTATTCATGGAGCAGGAAATAGGGAACCAAACAGTCAGTAAACATTTTAAGTTCTTACAGTGTATCAGGCATTGTGCAAAACACTGGAGTTAAAAAAAAAAGGAAAATATTTTGGCTTACACAAAGTTTATAGTCAAATAGAGAATACATATATATTATATTGTATTATTAATAATACAATATAAATATGTTTATATATAAATATGTTTGTACAAATAAAAAACGAAAAACAAAACAGATATGGGAAGGCACTCCTAGCTGGGAGGTATAAAAAATATCTAAGTAAGCTGTCACTTAAGTCAATGGTGTTCTTTGAATAAGTGGATTTTTATAAATAGAAGAGTTCTCCTAATACCTCCACAGTGCTCTTTCTACTATTCTGTAATATTTCAATAAGACTGATGTAGCAGCAATAATACATAACACTTTCCCTATCCCCTTTTGGTGTTTATAGGATAAAGTCCAAATGCCTTGGTCTAAGTGGTTCTTGGCATCCTCAACAATTTGGCCTTGACTTAGCTTTTTGATTTTATCTGTCCCTACTTTTATATACTACCCTTCTGTCTAGCCATTGTTCACTTGTTCAGTTTACTTTCCCCTCCCTCTGCCTAAGGGTTCATGCCTTGTCTCCCATTTGGAATTCCTTTACATTGCTATTTTCATAGGCAAATCCTAGCCATTCTTTTAGAACAAGTTAATCACTCTTTCCCTCCTTGAAGCCTTAACACTCCAACCTACATTGACCTCTATTTCCTCTGAAATTGTAGCTTACCTAATTCTTACAGTTTTCCCGTATTTAGTTATATACCTATCCTGTCTTCAAATTACATAATCTTTGTGTTCAAAGATACTTCAGAGATCATTAGTCCAATTCAAACCTGAATAGGAAACTCCTTCAAGACAGTCTTGAAAGTAACCAGTCGCCTCTACCTAATTTTAAAAAAAGGGGGGGGAGACTCACAACAACCTAAGGTAACAACATTCTTCTTTTGACAATTCAACTTATTAATATTTTTTTCCTTATGCAAAGCCAGAATCTTTCTTTTTGTGACAATCACTCATTTCTGTTAATTTTGTCCTCTAGGGACAAGCAAATTAAATCAGATCTCTCTTTGCATCTTAGCATGTCCCCATGCCATCTCTTTTCCAGTATAACTATTACTTAGTCTTCCAAAAACACTTCATATAGCATGATTTCTAGTTATTTCAGCATCTTAGTTGCATACTTCTGGTCTTGCTCTAGCTTATCTGTGCCTATCCAAAAAAATGTGGTGGCTAGAAGTGAACACAAAACTTCAAATATATGCTAGCAAAATCACAATATTATTGAGAGTTTATTTTGGACATAATATTTCTCTTAATTGCTTCACCCCATTTTTTTTAACCTAGCATGTCATACTATGAATTTAGAGTGCATGCAAATCCTCATTTTTTTTCTTTTTCTCATGCACTGTTGCTACTTTGATCTCATGACTGTGTTGCAGATTTTTTTGACTCCAAAGGGATTTTACATGGGCCCTTACTGTTCATTTTATTGGATTTGTTCCTTTGTTATATCTTGAGGTCTTTTTGACTCCTGATATTGTTTTTCAGTTAGTCAA
Organism: Myrmecobius fasciatus; assembly: GCA_023553655.1. Taxonomy (NCBI): domain Eukaryota; kingdom Metazoa; phylum Chordata; class Mammalia; order Dasyuromorphia; family Myrmecobiidae; genus Myrmecobius; species Myrmecobius fasciatus. Next base: position 31,619 of record JAJPUD010013968.1, on the reverse strand, counting down.
TCCATACTTTATTAAATGTCTTCTCTGTGCTATGAATGGTGCTAATCAATGGAGATATAAAGACAAAAATAAAAATGGTCCTTGGACACATGGAATTTACCTTATGTCAAACCTTGTCAAACCATATCCACATAGAGATAATTGCAAGGCATAGAAGTAAGTGTGGAAACTATATCTGTGGTTTTATGGTATAGGATACTGACAAGAATATTATCTATACCAACACCAATAGTTACTTCTACTTACTATGCTGCTTACAAAAGATTTTCAAAGTACCTTCCAAGGGTATGGTTTACTTGTAGATGGTAGGATCAGGTAAAATCTCTGGAACCTTTGAAGAAAATAGAAGTTTCATAGGAATGGAGAGGTTGCACTATGCAAAAGCCCATACAAAAACACAGAGGTAAGATTTGATATATATGTAGCAATATGGCAATGCAAGTTGACTTGAGATGATCAGGCAGAAAGTTAGATACACCCTCTTTGATGATCCTCACCCATGGAACACAGGCTTTACCAATCCTTTACAGCCTCTCTCTTTTTTCTGTCATAGCTTGCCTATTTTTTAGTCAACACTCCACCACCACTTCTCTTCCCTCTGTCACAAACAGTAGGATTTTTATGAGACCATGTTAAAGGAAAAAATAGGGAAAGGCAGCCGCAACACCATTAGCCAGCCACATTGTCTCTTTTAAAGGCTGAATCTACATGGCTTTCTATATTCTTTGGTAAAGTTTAAAAAAATAATAGTTATTGAGATTCTTCATCTTGTTGAGCTCCCAATAATTCCTTATTTTTGCCTGTTTTGTGACTTGTATGCTGCTATTCTTCCCTCTATTTTATCACTTCAATCATAAATGATAAAGGATATAAAAACCAAGCAATTATGATCAATCAGTTTTATCTGAGTTGTCCATAGTAGTAATCAAAACAGAAATTATAAATATATAACTTAAAAAAAACAAACTTTAAACTTAATGTCAACTTTTTCAAGTAATAGGAAGAAAAGAAGTAGAGATCAAACACATCACTACTTTTTGTCAGATCTTCTGGAGAGAAAAATTCTGCATGTCATGTACTATACATGTTGTAGTGATTTGCACATTATAGATACTAAATACATATAACTAATTTTGTTTGACTTGATCCAGGATGAAATTTACTAGTGTGAGGAGAGATTGAAATCAAAAGAGATCACGTTATTCTCAGCTTTATAGCTAGGTCTGACAGGGCAATTAGAAAAGTCATTTTTAAAAATGTTTTATTTGGTACCCTTAAAAATTACTGCTACATTCCACTGACTTCTGACCCCTAATCAATATATCCCTCTCTAAAAAAATAAGTATAATCAAGCAAAATAAGTTAACATATTGACGATGTCTGAAAATGTATGCTTCGTTCCCTATTTATAATCTAGCATTTCTGTTGTGATGGAGGAGGCATGCTTCACTGTCATTTCTGAGAAATTTTGAATTGTCATTGAATTGATAAGGTCTCTATAAAGTTCTTTCAGTGATGTTTTTCTTTATATAATTATTATCTTTATGGGATTTTCCCCCCTCCTAATATTCATTTTTAATTGAACACCATGCTAATCCCACTTGAAAGACCAAAACACATGCGCACGTGTGCACGCACACACACATACACACACACAAACACACACACACACACTTCAACAGACTCTTTTTTTTGCTATAATTAACCTAGAAAAGTATAGGAATCATTAGCCTTTGAGCAGGAGAGTATACCTTAATCATTTATCCCAAACTTGCTTTTTTGGATTTTGGAATTTTATACCTCCCTGTGCATAGACTGATTATATTTATTTCTATAAAGAAGCATGTGATTTATCCTAGGAAGCTCAGTAATGTCCTCTCCCCCTGAATGCACTAAGAGCTTACTTTAAGGGCAGATGCAAAGCAATCTTTCTGCTATACATCCCCCGACATTTATGTCTTACAGCATGTGAGAGGCATATTAAGTGGTAGTCAGGTTACTGAAGAAAGGTTTCTACAGATAAAATGCTTGACAATTCAATCAAAGAAAAGCAAGGGAAAAATTCATGGGGAAAGGTGGCTTACAGAAGATAGGTGGGGTTCCTCTGGCCATTCACAGGAACAAAAAGAGTGGTCTTTAACTTACTTTTTTGTACTTCAAAGATTCTATATCAGTGCTTATTTTAACTGAACCATAGTTCACCCACCTGCAGTTAAAAATTTTTAAAGTAAAAATGTCCCATGAATCCCTATTTAGTTTAACCAAAGTGAAGGATAAATTGCTTGGTGTAGTGGAAGGGACACTGACTTGATGTGGATTCAAATCCTGAATATCTACATATATCTGATATCTAACCTACACAAGTCACTTTACTCATCAAAATATCAGTTCCCTCACCTGTAAAATGAAAGTGTTGATGCAGCTGATTTTTAAGGGCCTTTTCAGCTCCAAATTTCTACAGGTATGGTTTTGCCAAAACAACCAACCAACCTATAAAATCTGATCCTGAAGTAGCTGTGTAACATCATGGATACATGTGGACAGAAGGGCCAGCTTTAAAGTTGGGAAGACCTAGATTAAAGCACTACCTCTGACACATATGAGCTGTGCAGCCATAGGTTTAGCTTTCTGGAGTTTTTTTAAGGTCATTGCATTTCTTTATTGATACCATGTTCTAATGGGTAGCTATGTCTTCTCACACTTGCTTTCCTTGAACACATGCAAGAAAAACAGAAAAAAATAAATTTTAAAAAAAGTTTCCATTGTTCTCATCAGTAGCAAGTTTTTTTTTCTTCCAAAATCATACTGAAATGGTATATAAGATGGGATATTTATTTAAAAGCATTTTCAATAGATAACCAAAAAATAGAAAAATGAAAATAGAACATTTTAACAAATTGTTATGATGAATAAGGCTCTTAATCCCCCCCCCCCGTGGAGTCTTTCTAAAACAAGTTAAAATCTATATCAATGGAGGGAGCTCCGACAATTTAAGTGGCCCACATATAACACATCTGGGACTCCTCAAACACTTAAAAAATGTTGTTGTCTAGTTAATAGATATTTTCTCTTTGTTTCTAAAGAACAGATGGAAAAGTTTTATTTTCCCTACTTAAATAATTATTAAATCAGTTTTTTTAAATTGCATCTTAAGCCTTCTTAATGAAAAGTTCAGTAGACCTTACTATCTCCAGAAGTTATTCAATATCTCTCATCCCTTTCTCAGTTAAAGTCCTTGTACAAGCTACCTATATTTGGTGCCTCTACTTCCTTTCCCCCACTCACCATCCACATCTTTACAATCTAGGTTCCAATTTTGCTTCTCAATTGAAACTGTTCTCACTAAAGTCTCCAATGATTTCTCTCTTCTGTTGAAACCTGACATTATTTTCTGAGTCCTCAAACTCTGCAGTATTTGACACTGTTGAACAACTTCTCCTCTTCTGAGTTTTTGTTCTCTTCTGGTTCTGGTAGCTGCCTGGTTGCTTCTTCTCAGCCTCTTTTGCTGGTCTGTCATTTCTATCACTAACTATAGGTATTCCTTTTTGTCTTTGGCTCTCTTCATTTTTCTATTGACTTTCTAATGGTGATTCATAGGTCCATCCATTTAATTATACAGACAACTCCTAACTTTAATTTTAGTCTCTCACTTAAGACCTAGTACTATCTTAGCTTCTGCCTATCAGACATTTCAAATTAAATGTCCAGGATACACCATATATGTAACCTGAACAAAACAGGATTCATTTTCTATCCCTAAAATTTACCTTATATATTTCTTGGAAGGATACCATTATCATTCTAGTATTCCAGGTTCACAATTGTAGAGTTTTCCCAATATTCCTTACTCTCCTTTACCTGATCATTTGATGAGCTTTGCTGTTTCTACTTCTTATCAATCACAGAACTACTACCTTAGTTTAAATCCCAATCATCTCCTACCTGTATTGTTGCAATCATCCCCTAATTATCTCCCCTCCTCTCCCTACTCTAAACCAACCTCCACACAATTGCTAAAGTTAGTATGTTATGTGCAAATCTAACTATGCCATTCCTCTGCCTCCATTCAGTTAACTTCCACGACTCCCAATTGTTTGTAAGGTAAAATCTGAACCCCTCTACTTTGCTTTAAAACTTACCTTAATAGTCTGTGTTACTGTCCTTATATTTAATGGTTCAGTCAAACTCACTTTCTTGCTGTTCTTCACATACGACACTACTTGTTTTATCTCTGAACCTTTGCACTGGCTCTTTTTGCAAGACGAAATATGCTGCCTTTTCAAAATCGATTATCCAGGTTAATTTCTGAAATGCATGCCTTTCCTCATTGCTTTCTTGTAGAATCCCTTTCTTCAAAATTCAGCTTAGTTACCCTTATTCGTGTTTTTACATGAAGCCTTTATTTTGAACTCATTTTTGTATATTTATTACAAATGCATATTGTTTCCCATGATAAAATATAAAAACTTATAGAGCCATGAATGTTTCATTTTTAATCTCCCTGTCCCTGGTGCCTGGTCCATAATAAGTGCTTAATAGATATTTATTGATTGAATAATAAGCAGCCCACAAGTCAAAAGGATGTCTACACTCCTTGGGATGGCCTTCTTAAGAGGAGCCTTACACATCAAGATGAAAATAACTCTGCTTGCTTCCTGAGAACAGCAGAGCTCCATTCTCATTTGTTTCAGGGGCAGGAAAACTACACTGAAATCTGATGTCATCAGCCAAATAAGGGTTGAAGAGAAGAAGAGGTGGCTTTTTTGGTGGCCATTTTTTCATGCTGATCCCTGACAGTTTGTTTTTTTTTAAACATTTAGCCACATTTTTAATCAGAGATCTTTATTAGGATTTATGCAAAGTGTATAAGTTCAAACTGTAAACATCTGTAAAAGAATACAGAGTTTTGAAAAATGAGGTAGATGAGCTTTTTAAAGTTAGCTGTAAAAATAGATAATGCAACTATCTGAGGTTATACTAATAGCATTGGTCAGATCTGCTTCAGGTGAAATGTTGTAAACTGTTCAATGTCACCATTCCCCTTAGGAATAAAGTTATGTAATTCTTCACGTGAAACTTGAAAGCTTTAAAAATATTTCATTTGAATTTACCACATATTCCATAGGTGAAGAATTTAAGTCTTTTGAAAATATTTATTAAATAAGGTTTATGAAATGTAAAAGGAGCGAGGTTAATTTTTATTGCTTCTGAAAACTTACATTGTTCAACACAGAGTAATTCACATTACTTTTTAGAAGGCTTCCATCAGAATGTGTAGTAAAACACTGTCAGCAAAATAGATATTAAACCTGTGAATAAGACAAAATGTGTGCTCTCTCCAAAACTGATTTCTTAGGGAAAAAATAAAAATAACTCAGAATTTAGTACAATAAAATATCTACTTTCTAATTAATAAAATGCAGAAAATCATTACTGGTTTCTGGGCTCAAAGTCCATGGTAATAAAAATAATATACTATAAATAATTATTTATTCTCCTTTAGCCAGTACATTCAATTGAAAGCCTCACAAAAGTGCTTTATATAGTGGCTAAAGGTCCATCTCTTTGGCAGTAATGAAAAGAGGATTTCAAAGGTAGTGGCCCTTCATAGTTTTCTTAAATCATCCAGATTTCTGACCTATGGGATTATTATCAGGAAAGTTACAGTTATGACAGATTACAACTGTTATACGGTATTATGAGTAAAGCTGTCTTTAAAGCAATTGAAGATAGAATTATTTTTGGTATCTTTGGGTAAAAGTCAACCCTTAATTTAGATACATAATTATTTAGGTCAGAACTTCTTAACATTTTTGTGGGATGGAGCCTTTTGGCAGACCAATGAAGCTAGAGAACCTTGTCCAGAATAATGTTTTTAAAGAATGTTTAAATAATATTTAAAGAAAGAATGTTGGGGCAGCTAGGTGGTGCAGTGGATAGAGCACCAGCCCTGAAGTCAGGAAGACCTGAGTTCAAATCTGGGCCCAGACACATAACATTCCCTAGCTGTGTGACCCTGGGCAAGTCACTTAACCTCAATTGCCTCACCAAAAAGCAAAAAAATAAAAAAAGAAAGAATGTTTCAGGCAAATGAAATACAAATTATCTGATATACATTGTGCTGAAATAGTTATCAACATTTTTAAGCTTCCAGAGCCCAGGTTAAGAACCCTTAATCTGGACAGTAATTTCACTTGTGATATGATATGCTTCCTTACATCAATCTAGGGAGGTACCTGAATCCTATAATAGTTGAGATGACTTTTGACATTGCCCTTATGATAATAAAGGATTATTATAAGGACACAAAGAATGCTTAAAGGAAGGAGGAGGGAAGATTACACTGAACAGGATGTAGGACTCCCAATCCTATCTTCCTTGTTAAAGCAAACACCTGTTAAAACTTGCAGATTCCCAAAAGACACCTGTCTACAATTGAAAGCAATCTGTTCCCCTATTTGCGAAAGCCAGTTTTATCCTAACTCAGCTTCCAGAGATGTTCCCCTTCACTGTCACTTGCAATCAATAAATAAAATATCACAGTGTTCACAAGTGGCACCTGAAGGTGGTTTATTTTATTTTTAATCATTGAGGGATATCTCTCCTTTTATTTCTCATTAATAGACTTCCATGTGTAATTGGAAAGGCAACTAGGTATTTCAGTGGGTAGAATGCTGGGTCTAGAATCAGAAAGACCTGAGTTCAAATCCAATTTCAGTTACTAGCTATGGGATCTAGTATAAATCATTAATCCTTTATCTTAATCCACTGGAAAAGGAAATGTCAAACCACTCTAATATTTTTGTCAAGAAAATACCTGGACAATGTGATCCACAAAGTTTTGAAGAACTGGCTATAACTGAATGACTCAACAATAACAGTTTTTTAATGTTCATTTGGAGCTGCATACTAAAATAGGGACTTCAATAGTCATTAAAAAGGAATTAGCTCAAACTTGTGTTTGATACTATAGGTAAGTGCAGAGAGGAGAACATAATGTCCACTTTATTAAATTCTTGTTTTTAGAAAGCAGCTGCCTTATGGTTCTCTTAGTACTACTAGTGAAAAGATGGTGCATGGACAAGCTTTTTTTTTTTAAATCACGTTTTGGACATCAGGTGTCACCTATTATTGTCTCCCACACCAGCATTTAGATAACATACATAAAAATATATTTTCTATGGGAAGCAAATATGTTACAATTGAAATAAGCAATAGCAGCTTACATTTGAATATGCCCTTTCATGCACAAATGGACTTTCCTGGTTACAAATAGGACTATTGAACAGCAGCCATTTCTGAAGGGGAGTATCATGACCCATCACTGACATACCATAATAAACAAAGACAGAAGCCCATTTGGACATACCTGACAAGCCAAAACTCCATTCTTAAGAAATGGAATTGAGGACTTTTTCTGACCAAATGTAACAAAGAGGACTTTCGGGGTCATAATTGCTCATCCTAAACAGTGGCATTTAGTAAACTGAAAATGACACAGTGCCTAATAAATGTTTTTTTATTTTTCGCTGATTCATTCAAAAAAGCAACATACACAAGGGATTAAATTCTCCTTCCTTACTGAACAAGATTCAGTTGTATTGCTTTCATGCAGTCAGGAAAGAGCTTTCAGTAAGTTGGAAGAGAAGCCTATACATCTGTAATCATTTTACCAGCAACCATTTTCCATACAGTGCATTTACTGTGTCAGTGACTTGCAGTAGCTGAGGGATGTTTCACATACATATTGCTCTAAGCTGAATTTTTGTCAAGCGTGGATTACTTCTTGGGGAAGAAGGAGAAGGAAGCTATTTGTGTTTCATTTCATATAAACTTAATGCATATTAATCTTTATATTTCAATGAAATCTAGTTGCAACTAGATGTTAGCATTTATATACTACAAAAAAGAAATGCAAAAAAATACTTAGACTTGGGCTGTTTTAATAGAATGTGTCAGGATAAGGCTCCAGTGAGTCTCTTTAGAATATAGCTCTCTCAGATTGAGGATAAAATAGTCTTAGGGGTCATCTAGTGCAACCTCTTCCATTTCAGAGATGAAGACATAAAGGCCTAGACAAATTAAATGTCTCTGTACACTCGGCTATAAAATGAGGAAAGTGGACTAAGTAATTTCCAAGTCTCTTTCTGGTAGTATATATCATGACATTTTTTTCTAAAACAACAGGTAATACAGAAATATAAAAAAGGAGAATGAGCATTCAGATTCAGGTCTCTGAAATCCTAAGTGGTCTTGCTCCATACACCCTCTTACTTGTCAAAATTTAGAACTATTTTCAGCTATTCCTTTTTCTTTCAAGGGGGAAAAGCATATTACATTTGAAGTTCAGAAACACACTGAGATGATTTGTGACAATTAGGACCAATATGAAGGAGTACAGGTGAGCACAGTCTGGAGTCATTAGGAAGCCAGGGGAATGATTGATATATTTCTTATTTATGTGGCTGGAAGTTGTGTTTGCTACAAATTAGGTTGTTTTGTTTCATTTTCAACTGAAAAATGTGATTATAAAAAAAAGAAAAATGTGATTATATAATTTTTATTTATTTTATCTTTTTAAAATCAGAAAGATTTTGGAAATATTAAATTTAGAAAAGAAATTAAAAACCCTATTTAACAGGAATTATTATATAACATTTATAAATATTTTAGTTAAGGAATATTTTTAAAGTAACATAGTATTAGCAAAATCTCTACAAACAAAAGAATGAAAATCATGACACTTAATTATGTATATAGATACCTGTATCTTTTTTTCTGTATGCCCTAGTAATTAGAAATTACTACAGATGATTTGACTTTCAAATTGCATTTTTGTAATAAGTGTATATGTTGAAAGGTTTTAAAGCTAAGTGGCTATAAATCATAATTAATAAAGAATTGGGATGATTTAAATTAAATTCAAGGAGTTTGACATCAGTATATTAATTTTTACTATTTGATGAAATATGCACTATATTTGCATTTTTTGTAAGAAATAGTTTCCATTTCAAGTTTGTTTGATATGGTTCAAAATTCTTAACATTCTGTTTGTTATTATTACAAAAGGGAAGGTATGTAACATTGGAAAAATAAAATTAGGACATATACATTGTAACTGAGAAGACTGAGTGTTTATAAGATAGAAGAGTTTCCCAAAACAAACTTTCTTCTCTCAACAGTTTGAGATATGGGCAGTTTCAAATCTTATAAAAACAACAAAAAATAACTTTCAAGTGTACATCTAGTAGTTTCTGGATGTATACTAATTGTGCACAGAATTAGATTTATATGAACAATTTCTTTTTTCTTCAGGTGTCCTATATTTCCATCAACAGGGAATTCCCAATATTATCCAAAGTATTTAATACGTAAATTGCAAAGCCATAGAAATGTTTATAAAAATGAAGTGATAGCTATATAAATGATGTACAAAAGTTTATCATCATTTGTTTCAATATTTATATTAGTTAAGGCCACAGAGATGCTTCATATGTTGTGCATTAAAAAATGTGAAACTGTAATCTGTCAAAGTGTCACATTATACCTAACAGTCCTGGAATAAACTAGGAAATATATAAAATCAGTATCTGCACAGTTGACATTTTCTAGATGTCTTAATTATGATTACTAGACAATTAGAATTTGAAGAGATACTATTATAGGCTACTAATATAGATCATATCTATTTTCTGTTATCACAATATATTCTTATATCAAAATAGGAAAAATTATACAATACATTGTACACTTTTGGGTACCGTATAATATTTATTTAAGTCTCTTATTGCTTGACTGTCATCTTATCTATGTTATTCTTTTTTATGTATATTAAGTCCATCCATAAGCACATATAAAACCATAAACCTAAAGCAAATAGTTTTGCTAAGCAGTATTTTTATGTAATTCTTCAAAATAGAGGGGAAAAAATGTAGTCCATATATGTGCCTTCTTGGTATGTTTTTCTTGACAGATAATTAAATTCGCAAGTTAAGTCCTTTTCATTTACCATATTTTACCCTGCTTTTATGGACATATTATAATGGTAAGCTTAAATATATCTTTTTTACTATGCTTATTTTGGATATTTCATAATAGTAAACTAAATACATCTTTATTTTCATTTTAAAATCCATGCAATGGAGAATTATTCCACCATATTTTCTCAAAGGATGCTAAATGTGATGCTTTGTCTTTTATGAAATCATTTTTTCTTAAACATTCATTTTTGTAGGAATATGTGATTCTTTTGTATTATCCAAATTTTCATCTAAAACTGCATAATATGTTCCACTTCAGAAGTGAGATTATAAAATTAATATGGGACAGTGAGGTGAGCATAAATTTATTTTCATATATTTTTATAAATTTGAATATAAGATAAAATCATTTTAAGAGTACTAAAACATTAAAAAATATGATTTATCTACTATTGTTATTGACTTGAATAGTTTGGATAAAATATTTTGCTATGAGGTATCTTTACTTTTGTTTGGAAGTAAAGGGATATTGGACAGTGGTATGTGATCCAGGGATTCTTGTGTAAATAGCTTGTGTTTTTAGGTTTTTGTCAGTTGGGTGGAAAACAAAAAAATTCTTTGTTTTATGTGTTTAAAATATAAGCAGGAATTCCTTAGCCACCTTGATAAAGCTGTACTGTTTGGAAGCCATGATTTTTGTGCATTTGGCTTCGTATTTCACCACAGCAAATATTGTTCTCATTTGTAGACAAGTTAAACTTGGATGGCATTGTCATCTGCACAGTCAGAATCGGCATGTATTAAGATTTTTTCCATGACTAACATCCTTGAAGTTGACATCTTCTTGTGACTGAGTGGAGAGCAGCAAGAAATTCAATTACAGCAAGCAGTCTCTGTCATTACACCTGTCTGCTTCCACAGGAAATGATTTGTAAATTGTGCTTTATCTTTCCTTTCCCATAAATCTTGTGTCCATAATTGACACTTGTCACTGTAGATGAATAGTAGGAGAAAGAAAACAGAAAGTAAATGAGTAGCCCACCTGGGAAAACGATGTTTTGTTGCCTTTGGGAGTCATTTACAAACAGCAATACCTGCTGCGGGCCAGAGTTTTAATCCAGAAGCAGGTGGCAAATGGTTCTCTTTTGAAAAATATGGCACAAGAGCTGAATCCCAACAATGACAAGACAAAAGAAAAATAATTAATATAGAATCATTTTTTCAGTGAAAGAAAATGCTTCGTACTGCAGAACAGAAAGCTTTTCTCTACTATTTGAAAGGCTAGTTTACTGCTCTCGCACATTTGTAAGAATCAGGTTCATTTCTGACCTGTCAAAACTCATTCATGAAGCAAGTATTGTTGCTGCCTTGGGAGTTGATATTGTCACTTGTTACACAACTCAACATCAGTTCAAAGATGTTTGATACTTATGTCAGCAGAATGACTAAAAAAAAAATAGGACATTCGGATGACAATATTTTTGTACTGCATGTCAGAGAAATAAACAGGTGATTTCACATAGAAGGATTTAGGAGCAGACCCTAACTGTAAAAATATGACAGACAAGCCTTCACATCTGTTTTCTCTATGTCACCTATTGAGTTTCTTTCTTCTAAGTTTCATACACACACACACACACACACACACACACGCTTTACTGTGCTTTTCACATCTTACACATTTTGTCAGTTTTCAGATCTCAGTATTTTTTCTGCTCATATTTCCATTTGAGTATATTGTAATCCCTATTATTACGTCATTATCAAAAGTCTGATCACCTTTAGTCAGAATATAAAATGTACAAGAATGGATTCCAATTAACACTAACTCAAACCTGACCAAATACAATGTGAGTGAGAGTAGTGATTATGTAGTAATTCATGAATCTATTTCATCTTCTTTGGAGCATCATTCTTTTGTACATTATGAGTGAATTTGCAAAACATTACAGAGATTTGGATGGATTACAAAGGAAAAATCGTTGATACTTTATGAATATTACCAGCACTCTCCTTGTCCCAGTTTATTTCTTGATTCTCCAACTTCTTTTACAAATATACTCCACATAGAATGGTCTGCCAGGCTAGCTTCAGAGCAGCAGGTACAAGAGCTCTTCAACCACAAAAAAAAA
>JAJPUD010013968.1:0-19497 GCA_023553655.1 Myrmecobius fasciatus | reverse complement strand
GTATGTGTGCATGTGGAGAGAGAGAGAGAGACATGTCTCTCTCTATATGAATATATGTATATATATAATATATAATGTGTGTATACATACATATATACATATGCATACATATATGTATATGTATGTGTGTGTATATATGTACATATATAAATTTCAATTACTTCTGAATTCTGCTACTACTAAGGGATGCACTGTGATAGCATAAGTAATTGGTTTAGTACCAGAGAACCTAGTTTCAAATTCACTCACTTGTGTATCATCACATTCAAGGCATCTGATCCTTAGTATCCTTAAAATAAAAAAAATTAGTAATAATACATAAATTGATGAGGTTTCATTAGATTATATCTTAGTTCTCTTCCTTTTCTACATCTTATGATACCATGAACATTCCAACTCCTTTTCATGTGGCACAGTGGAAACATTTCTGTATGTGGAGTCAATAGATATGAGTTTGAATTTTGGGTCTGCTACATAAAAACTTTAGGGCTTCCTTGAACAATTACTTAATCACTCTGGGTTCCTTGAAATGAAGGAATTTATATAGATAGTCCTTAAGGTCTCTTTCAGCTCTAAATCTATGATCCTATGATGTACATAGATTTAAAGCCAGCAAATTTAGAAATAACGTTTCCAAGCTTTTGGTCACCTTAATTTTTGACTGCTTATAAATTCAGTTATCAAAGATCAAATCAATAAAATCAAAATGATTTCACATAATTATTAAATTGAGCATCAGAGCAATGAGATTATTTACAAAATTGAGCATGACTTTAGGGCACAGGCACCAAGCTGAATCATTGTTATAATAGCATGAAGACAGTCACTGGTAACTAAGATCAAAAGATTATTTAATGAAGGGGTTGATAGCAATAAGTACCACATAACTACTATGTAAGGTGACTAATTGAAAATGTTTTTTTCTTCCCCAGGGATGTGATGAGTTTAGGGATCACATTGGTTGGTCATCAAAAGAAAATCATGAGCAGCATTCAGACTATGAGAGCACAAATGCTACATTTACATGGCACTGGCATCCAAGTGTGATAGACAAAATTTCTCCCTTATGAGGGAGGTGACAGACTGAGAGAACAGTACTGGCCTTTATTATAGGCGAGGAGTGCTGCTAGAAGACACTTGATTTGCTGGTTCCTTCCTGCAGTAAACAGATCTACAAGAAGCACCTAAAGACTTGAACTCCTAAGTGCCACCAGAATTCACAAAAAGGGAATATGGATCCACCACTGGTGGCCAGGAAAACAGCAGTGACAATAAACAAAGTACTACCTGAAAAAACATCCAAACACCTTGAGCTCTCTAACCTCCTTTTTATCTTATAGACTTTTTAAAATGTACATAAAAATTTAAGAAAGAATATATTTGTCAAATAAAATCATGATCTTATTGTTAAATTCAAAATATTTTCCTTAAATATGTGATTTCAGAATCTTTTTTTAAATCATTTGTGTTTATTCTTCATAAGGACTTTGTTTTAGTAAGTTGTTTATAGCTTTGGATCTTTTTAGTGCTAATTCTGTGACACATTACTACACTGGGTACCTTTGAAGGAATCTCAAGTTGTTAGAAACATAGAAAGCATGACTGAAAATATATTTCCGTCGGAACATTGGTATCTTTTCTGTGCCATTTTCTTCTGTTAAATCAGTGCTGTTCTGACATGGTTTGCTAATTGGCAGGTCATCAAGAAAATGCAAGTTGCCAAGAGCTCTGATATTTTTAGAATACTTTTTTGTAAAGATCAGACACTATCTTTTCAATGAAAATTTAAAAGCAATAATGATCCCTAAATAGTATAAGGCACTTTTAAAAAAAGTTATTTGTAGGATGATTTTATTAGACATAATTTAATAAGAAAGCTCAAATTGTAGATCCACAACTTTAAACAAAAAGGGGAAAAAAGAAAAAAAAAAAAAAAGGATGAAGCACTTCCTGTAATGAACATGAGTGTAGACATGTCTCAGAGCAGGAAGTTATATCCAGTGTTACCTAAAATTTGATCTGAGCACATCAAGATTTTTCAATATCTGAACATTAGGAAATTTAAGAGAAATAGTTGACATATATTTTATATCTGATTCAGTTGAATGCAGTCCAAATGTGAGCTTAAAGAATTAGATTTTATATTAGAACTTGGGAGCATGATGAAAGGGGCAGTTCACAATTTTCTCCTTTTTAGAACAAATTTGCTGCTCAGAATCCTATCACTGCAGTGAAAAGTCTTTGGGAACATTGATGCAGAAAAATTTTACTTTGAAAAAAAGAACTCTTTCACACAGTGAGGAAGAGTGGGAAGGGCCTAGCTTTTTTTTAAAACTTTATTTATTGAAGTATATGATTTGACAAAGTTGTTAGAATATCATAAGCAATAATCAAATGTGTCTTTATAGATATTGCAAGAATGTATACAAAAAGTGAAAGTGAGGCTTTCAAAAGTCAGGAAAATGATGAACTACCCCAGAAGAGAACTGTTGTACTTCCAAAGAGAATTGGGCTGTTTATATTGATTTTAATAGAGAAAAGATCCCAGGGATCGGTCATAAATTGGTCTTGTTTGATAATGTGGGCATCCACACAAAAACTGTAAATGTTCCTTTGTAAAACTTGTAAATTTTATTTATACTGTCTTGTTTTGTATACATATTTCTCTGTAGTGAGCTCTGAATACATTGAAAATGCACTATATTTTTCTATTTTACTTGCAGAGCATCACAAAAGAACAGGTATTTTCAGTGCTACATAATGTGTTTTCCCACATTTAGGACCAAAGATGGCTACAGAAAAATTTAAATGGATTGCTCCTTCCCCTCCCCATGACCTTCTAGTTCCCCCTTTTTACTTTTAGATCACTGTACAGTGTTATTTGACAGTTTATTTATTTTTCGTTTGATCAGCTAGAAAAGCAGTCAATATAATTTCACTAAACTGTTTTCTTTTGTCCCTTAAGAAAAAAAAAACTGTAAAAAATGCTTTGAATTAGCATAATCCCGTTCCATAGACACTTCCATTTGTAATCTTTGTAATAGACTGTAAATATATTTTTGGAACTATAACACCATGTGCTCGAGGGTTATTTTTCAGTGTCGACAGTGTATATCAGTGTTTATACTAAGTACAGCACTTTACAATTCTAATCAGTAGCATTGGCCTTTGAGAGAGTGAGTGAAAGAGACTGAGTGAGTGCTATTAGTACAGTTTAGCTTTTAAACTCACTAATAATGGGGTTCTTTTCTTGTTCATAGCTTAAGGTGCTTATTTTTTTCTATTAGAAATCAAATTAACAAAAAAGCCATTCTAGACCTAGGAGATATAGCATATGGTACATGCAAATTGTGTCTTTCCTGCTTTTTTCTAGCACTAGATTTATAGCTGAGTAATCTTTCTTGAGTAGAAGGGCAGAATAAAAGTGTTGGGTTTGTTTTTTTCAAAAATGACTTTTCTTCAGCAATATACCTCATCTGCCTTAAATTTTTTACAGCTCAATACAGGGAAAAGGGAGAAGGGATGGGAAAGACACAGAGCACAATAGGAAATGTATGCTTACACCGCTATCTCATTTTAGGTCAATTATCCCCTTCACCATTATCATTTTGGATTACATGTATGTGAACCAAGTATTGACTCAGAGAGACTCAACATTGTAATGCTGATTGTAATGCTTTCTTTCAGAAAGAGATGAGGCAGCATAATGACAAGAATGTACAAATTGCACCTTGAAACTTTTATTGAGAAATTAGTGCTCAGGGGAGGAAAAGATGAGAAAGTGAGAGTCAGTAATAAGATTCCGAAATTATAAAGCTGCAAAGGACATGGCCTCCTTGATTTAATCTAGCCACCTTTTTTTTTTTAAAAAAGAACACTGTCTTCACACTTGACTTGTGTTTTGCCTTCAGTACTGAAATAAAAATAACTGTTTTATTAAATCTGAATCTAACCTTTTCTGAGCAATTGGATTGGGCCTTGTTTGCTGGAACTCTTGGGTAATGCTTGTCAGAGCCCTATTAGTTGAATCATGCTGTATACTCATGTAATCTACATTAGCTAGAACTATTTGAAACTCTTTTAATTGCTCTTCTCAGTGTTTTACATCAATTGAAAAAAATGGGTGTAATTCACCTTTTAAAAAATATATTATTTAGGCAATGGTGGTATTCTCCCTTCTGTTTCATGATGAGCAACCTGAAAAGCAGACTGCTCACTCACTGTATGACTAGGAGATGTGCATGTGCAAAGCAATTGTCAATGTAAATTTTTCTTTCTAGATGTTGAGAAATCATGGGGGAATTGGGGAGAGATATACTTTTTTTTGTTTGTTGGATTTGTCCCTCCTTGCCTAAGAATTACTACAAGGGTCATCCTTTTATAAGGACAAACTGACTTTGAATAGTATCTTAATGTATCAAGCACAAATAACTCTTTCTTCAACACCAATCTTAAAAAAGTCTTTTTACCAGCGCAAAATAACAATAATAATAACAATAATAAACAAGTCTAATAGACTATGACACTGTCTCTAATCATTGATGGATTGCTTGGTGTCCCTACCCATCATTTATTTTCTTATTCAGTGTTAGGGAAAAGGCCCCTGAACTTTCAGTGTTTTGTTCAAACATTTAATTGAGCCAATGTGGTTCCACCAGAAACTGTTCACTCTCACACTCTTCCCCCTTACTTGTGTATACTCATTTAATCTTCTAGTCCTTTGGGATTATTATGCATGCCTGCAGAAGGGTATGCCTTTAAAACACCATTGACAAGCACCTGGCCAAAAGCTTTTTAACTTAGTCATTCATGTACAGGGTAGGAGGATAGCATTTCTGAATAAAAAGAACAGTAGACATAGAGTCAGAAGAACTATATTAGAGTCTTAGTTCATAGCAAATATTTGTCATGTGATCTTGAACAATTCAATTCACCTCTCTGAGCCTTCATTGTCCTCATCTGTAAAATGGGGACAACATAACTTGCACTGCCTACCTCACAGGGTTGTTGTGGGGAAAGTGCTTTATAAAATGTATTGTGCTATAAAAAATGTGAATTATTATTATTATTATTATTAATATAGCAAGAAAAAATTTCAAAGACAAAAAAAGAATGAATTTCCCTATATTCTGCAAACTTTTATTTAAATGAGTATATTGTGGAAGCCAATGAAAGTGGTTTGGAGTATTTGAATACTAGTAAGTCAACCATAGAATAGGAAGAAACCTCACAATTTAATTCAATTCATACCAGAGCAAAAATGGCCTAATAACCATAATAAGTAGTCTTATAGACCTGACCCTCTTAAACTTTTTCCATTCATGACCCCTTCTGACCCATGAAATTTTTACATTGCCCAGGGTATATAAGTGCATAAAGTACTGATAATAAATCATAGTTTTGCGGTCCCCACATTCAGTTACATGACCCTGTGTGGGGTCATGATCCAATATTTAAGAAGCTTTGATCTAGATATCATCTGAAAACTTCTAGTGCCCAGGAACTCGGTGCCTTTCAAAGCAGTCAATAATTTTTGACCATTTTATTAGGATTTTTCCCCCAATTAGATACGGTCAAATCAGTCTCAGTTATTTCTACCTCTCTATACTTTCCTCTGCAATCCTTCAAATATTTGACAGATGTGAAAATTGCAATCATGCCCCCCACTCAGACTTACAGATTTTGTCTGCATTTTAAAATTTGATCTTCATATAACATTTTATTAACTCATAGCATTTTCTTTCTCATGCTGTCCACTTGACAATGCTGATTCTAAAATATCCCTGAAAGATAGCACTATAGTTGTAGTCTGACCAGGATTCATTCCTTATTACATCACCACACTCATGCTCCCTTTGGATGCTGTGCTTTTACTAAGAAAGCAAATGATTCCATTTGTTTCCTTGGCTTCCCACATAACACTTCTAATAGAGAGCTTCTAGCAGAGTAGCTAATTTGCTGCCTCTAGTAATCATGAGAACCTAGAAAAGAAAGACAGAGAATGACAGAGAAACACAGACAGAAAAAGACAATGACATGCATAGAGAGATGGAGGAAACATAATCCTATTGGTTGGCTAAATCTCCTTTTACTTTAAAATTTTGGTTTTGAATAATACAAAATCACTGCCTCCAAACTTCACTAACTTTGAGGGCTACTGAATAGGCACTGACATGCTTTGCCTATCAATGCTTGAACAAATGGTTTGGCTTCCCTTTCATAACAATTAATAGCCCCTGGTAGCAATATTTCTGTTTTCATAAAGATGAGTTTATAAACAGTGATCTGGGAAGATGCTGTTAAGTTACATACTTGTGGAAATGAGAGACAATGACCGGTAGATAACTAAAACCCACAGCTAATCCATAAATCTCATTCTAACTAGTAGCTTTAGCTTCTTCCCCATAACATACCTAGCACCCAAAACATCTTTCATTTCTCTTACCCACAGTCTAGCTATGGTCAGTTGCTTAAATGAAAGAAAACAGCCAATAAAGCACATTCAAGAAATTGGGGGAAAAAAAAACATCTTCTGGATAATACACACACACACACACAGACACACACACACAAAAGATTATTAGACTAGTTGATTGAGATAAAAACTATATGTTTCTTTAAAACATGGGGTTTCTTAAATGATATGCAAATACAAAATTGTACTAGTAGCAATGATTTTTCTCTGTCCCTTTTTGTGTTTTTCTCCTCCTACCCCTCCCTACATGAATATCAATACAACTTTAATACTGCTGAGAGATAACATGCCTTTGGAAAGTGCAGCCTTCTAATTTAAATCCTGCTAAAACACGCATTTTTTCCTTTTCATTTTTTGGAGTTATGTGAATATCTGAAATGCAGGCCCATCCATGGTTTCTTAGATTTGTGGCTGAATGGAAGGAACATATATACAAAGCTGAGAAATGATCAAGTTGCTAAGGTCACAGAATCATAATTATTGATATTCAGAAATGACTGAATAAAATATGGGATTCTCTGTAGTTTAGCTCATTTCCATTAAATTCTGGGCAATTCTTTAAAGCAACAATCAAGAGAATAGCAGCTTTCTTTTCTTTATGTTTGTACCCTGTTCAATGAGCCTCCACCTGACATTTTTTTTTCTTCCAGTAATGGCAACCAATTGTAATTGGAAATGTAGGTAAAGGAAGCTTCCATATTTCTGCAGAAGCATTTTTTGTAAACCTCATTAGAGAGCAAATATTGTGAATGGATTTCCCCTAGCAATGGGAGCTGAGAAAATGAAAAATATTATCTCTTCCTCATTGATTTTTAGAATAAAATCAATCAGTCAATCAATAAAGATTTATTAAGCACCAACTATGTATCAATCATTGCACTAAATTCTGGAGATACACAAAGAGATGAAAGATAATCTCTTCCCTCTAGGAGTTTACAATCTAATGGAATAAAATGAATGCAATCATCCAATGACAATAATTCAATTACACATTGATTGATGGCCTTAGTCAAATTTTCCTTGAGCCTAAACAACAACTAATCTTAAGTTCTCAGAAGAGAGTCTAAAAATGAATTATATGTTCTTAAAAATAGTACTTAAATATGACATTCTCAATCTAATAATCATATTTCCTTAGCATTTTAAAATTTATGCATCATTTCCATTATTAACAATCTTGTAAGGAAGGTAGTACAAATTTTTGGATTCCTAAATTAGGAAATCAGTAAATGAAATTTCAGAGCAGAACAATGACTAATTCAACATCATTCAGCTAGCAAGTAGAAGTTAAGATCCCAAATGTCTAGATAATGTTTTAAGTTTCCAACTAATTCTGACATTCCTGAAACCCAAACCCTTCTACCTGTGCCCTATCTATGTTAAGTATACTCACTGGTGAAGTAAACTAGGTAATATGACTTGGAGCCAGGATGAACTCTGATAATTATTATTCATATGAGAAGGTAAATAGTTTTTCTTCTAAGATCTTATAAAATTTAGATTAATAATGCCCTTAGTAGCTAGGTCACAGAGTTGCTGCAGAACTCAAATAAGAATTTATGTAAAGCATTTCACAAACCTTCAAATATCATATAAATTACTTTTGTTATTTTCCTTTCCTTTATCCCAATAACATAGGTTCCAAATGATGAAGTCTTGTGTATATATATATGTATGCATCTATTTATCTAGATATTTAACTATCTACCTACCTATCTAGAGCTATAGGTCAGTAAATAAAATATAGACATACATAAATACAGGTGTATATGTTATATTTATGCATATCATATTCATATATATGTGGAGGGTGAATTGTGTGTGTATACATATATGTGTGTGTGTGTGTAGATATATATATATATATATATATATAAAATTTTGTATGTTTGCATGAAATCATTATGTGGAACTAGAAAAGAACTTAAGGTCAGCCAATCTTTTCATTTTAAAGATGAAGTAATTGAGATAAGATATCAAAATATGAAATAACTCCCTCAGGCTACATGATAAATGGCAAAACAAGAATATATTCAAGTTTACATTGTGTGTTTGTGTGTATATGCATATGCACATGTGTTTCTGTATAAATATTTGATCAGGTCTGTGATTTTATTAATATACTGAATAATACTGGTGAGGAAATCTTCTCTTCTAATTCAGATTTGCATTTTAAAGAACTGAATAGGGGGCACTAAGAGATTGCCCAAGGTCATGGTCATGGATTTCAGAGGCAAGATCTGAAGCTAGTCTTTCTGATTTTAAGTCTAGCTGACAATTCAATATGTAAAAGTATATAGCATATATACACACAAATGCATAGATATATGCATACATATGTATGTATATTTATACACACATATATGTATATATGTACACACATATATGTATTAGGATGTGTGTGTGTGCACTCGCGAGTGTGTAAAATAGCTAGATGGTACAGTGAGTTGAATCAAGAAGACCTGGGTTCAAATCTGGCCTCAGACACGTCCTAACTGTATGAACCAGGGCAAATCCCTCAACTTATTTATCTCAGTGTCATCTGTCAAAATTAGCTGGAGAAGGATATAGCATTCAATTAACTCCAGTATCTTTGCCAAGAAAATGGGATCATGAAGAGTCACACATGATTGAAAAACTACTGAATATCAAAATTTATCTATCTGTGTGTGTATGTGTATCTGCTTATGTGTCTATATTTAGCATATCTAAGGTTTTCAAAGTGATATATATGTGCATGTATGTATATACACATACATGCACACATATATTAATGCATTTGATTCAGATAGATTTATGATATGACATGATGAAAAGTTTTGAATTTCATATTAGAAGATTCATTTTTAAATCTAGCTCCACAACTTATTGTGTAAACTTGGACAAGCTTTTTCATCTTTCTGAATGTCATGTTCTTCATCTTTAAAATGAGGAGGCTGAACCAGATGATATAGGTAAATATGTTTGTATCTAAGTTTTAAAATGCACATTTTATTCAACTTAAGCAGATATCTTATTTAGGTAGTATTTTGTGGAGCATATCTATAGCATTTAAGCATGTGTAAGAAATGAAGAATTGGACTAAGTGAAGCCACATGTTACACGCATTATAGGTGCTCAGGGAAGGAAACAATAATGAGCATGAAACAAATCCAATAACAGCATTCACTGAAGATAACCAAGTTAAATACACTAATTGGGATATACGGAACCAGAACATAACAAATAATAGAAAGACCATACATTCTGAACCATTGGTCTTGTGAATTATATCTAATATTCATTTTAACAGCATTTAAAAATTGAATAGAAAAGATGGGAGGGGAAAGCCTACAAAGCTTTTTTTTTTTTTTTTTTTTTTTTTTTTAATAAGCTAATGAGGTTAGGATGACCTGGATCTCATTGAAACTGATAGTAGCATCAGAAAAGACTTGGTAATGAATCACATTAGAAATTTGAAAGGTGTAACCTGACCTCTTCCCATCATTTTTGTTAATAACCTACAGTGTGACATTCAAAGCAAGACTGACTGGAAAGCTTAAATTAACTATGAACATGAGCAAGGGCTCACCATTTTCTGGGTTCTAACATCTTGAGTCAATTGAGCAGGTGAAACTGGCTATCATTTTGAGATTAGGCAGGGTTATTGAGATAAAATAAGGGTGTTTTCCAGAGACTTTGTAATAGTTCTATGTTGTCATTTAGTTACATGCTTAGTACAAAGCCTCATGGGTCTTTTATATGTTTATGCCTTAGATCCAACACTTAATTTCAATGAAAACCTAGTTCTCTAAAAAGATAGTAGTATGGGTTCAGAAATTCATAACTTTTTTATTTGTGTCATATATGCCTTCCCAGAATAATGTTTTAAGTGCAAAAAATAGTATCCACAAGATTACAAAAATATGATTATATTGAAATACAGTTATCAACATTTAAAAAAAGTTTATATACTTTTAAGATTAAGAATTCTTGACTGGGGGGCGGAGCCAAGATGGCAAACTGCAGACAGTGTCCTCTGTGAGCTCCTGAGACCTTCCCTCAGACCCAGACAAATTGAGCCTCCGAATTGGTTCTGGAGTGAGGGCTCCACCAAACACTTGGACTACAATGCACTTCTATAAAATATCCACTTTGAAAGAACTTCTGAGGTCAGTTTTAGACAGGCAGGGGATCGAGCAGCTCCCAGCACTCAGACACCAGTGCGCAGCCGGGGTGCAAGTCCGGGGCTGGAAAGGACAAAAGATTTTAGGCTGCCAGGAAGTCCCTGGGAGATACTTGGGCCACTTTGCTCTGCTTGTGGGCAGGTGCTTTGGCAGGTCTACCTTTGATAAAGAGTGGATTGAGAGCAGCTGAAAGTGTGGTCCTAGTGCGGATCTAGGGAGATCAGCCCCAGACTGGAAGTCAACTCGGCAAATTGCCTCAGGGCAAATTGAAATTGCTGCTGCAGAATTCTCTGCTGGTGACTGATACCTCAGCTAAAAATCATGAGCAAGAAGAAGAGAGCTCTCACCATAGACAGCTTTTACGGAGAGAAACTAGAGAAGTCCCCAGATCCTGAGATTCTGAAAACAATCCCAGATAAAGCCACAAAGGTGGATTTAAGCTGGTCTCCCTTTCAGAAGGCTTACCTGGAAGATTGCATAAAGAATCTCAAAAGAGAGCTAGAAGAAGATTGGGGAAATAAATTGAGAGCAGTGCAAGAAGGAAATATCGCCCTGCAACAGAGATGTGAAAAACTGGAAAATAAGTCTGGTGAATTGGAAAAAGTCACCAACTCACTGGAAAATAAAAATAGTGAATTGGTAAAAGACAACAATTCACTGAAAAACAAAATTAGTGAATTGCAAAAAGACAACAATTCATTGAAAAATAAAATTGGCAAAATGGAAAAAGAATGCAATGAACCAGAAAATTCAATTGGCCAGTTACAAAAGGAGCTAAAAAAGATAGCTGAAGGAAATAATACCTTAAAAATTAAAATTGAACAAATTGAAATGAATGACTCAATAAGACTTCAAGAATCAGTCAAACAAAAACAAAAAAATTAAAAAATAGAAGAAAATATGAAATATCTCCTAGGAAAAACAACTGACTTAGAAAACAGATCCAGGAGAGACAATCTAAGGATTAGAAATAGTAAATGTATCCTTTTCAGATCATGATGCAATAAAACTCACATGTAATATAAGGCCAGGAGAAAATAGACCAAAAGTTAATTGGAAATTAAATAATCTAATCCTGAAGAATGAATGGGTGAAAAAGCAAATTATAGACACAATCGATAATTTCATCCAGGAGAACGACAATAATGAGACAACATACCAAAATTTGTGGGATACGGCCAAAGCGGTTATAAGGGGTAACTTTATATCTCTAGATGCTTATTTGCATAAAATAGAGAAAGAGAAGATCAATGAATTAGGGTTACAATTAAAAAAACTAGAAAAAGAACAAATTAAAAACCCTCAATTAAATGCCAAATTGGAAATTCTGAAAATAAAAGGTGAGATTAATAAAATTGAAAATAAGAAAACTATTGAATTAATAAATAAAACTAAGAGTTGGTTTTATGAAAAAACCAACAAAATAGATAAGCCTTTAGTTAATTTGATCAGAAAAAGGAAAGAGGAAAATCAAATTGTTAGTCTCAAAAATGATAAGGGAGAACTTTCCTCCAATGAAGAGGAAATTAGAGTAATAATTAGGAGTTTCTTTGCCCAACTTTATGCCAATAAATTTGATAATCTAAATGAAATGGAGGAATATCTACAAAAATATAGATTTCCCAGGTTAACAGAAGAGGAAATAAATTATTTAAAAAGCCCCATTTTAGAAAAAGAAATAGAACAAGCTATTAATAAACTCCCTAAGAAAAAATCTCCAGGGCAATTCTACCAAACATTCAAAGAACAATTAATTCCAATACTATACAAACTATGAAAAAATAGGGACAGAAGGTATACTACCAAATTCCTTCTATGATACAGATATGGTGCTGATAGCTAAACCAGGTAGGGTGAAAACAGAGAAAGAAAACTATAGACCCATTTCCCTAATGAATATTGATGCAAAAATTTTAAATAAGATATGCAATGAGATTACAGAAAGTCATCCCCAGGATAATACATCTTGACCAAGTAGGATTTATACCAGGAATGCAGGGCTGGTTCAATATCAGGAAAACTATCAGCATAATCAATTATATTAATAATCAAACTAACAAAAACCATATGACTATCACCGTAGATGCAGAAAAAGCATTTGATAAAATCCAACACCCATTCCTATTAAAAACACTAGAGAGTATAGGAATAAATGGGCTTTTCCTTAAAATGATTAGTAGCATCTACTTAAAACCATCAGCAAGCATCATATGTAATGGAAACAAACCAGAACCATTCCCAATAAGATCAGGAGTGAAACAAGGCTGCCCACTGTCACCATTACTATTTAATATTGTATTGGAAATGTTAGCTTTGGCAATAAGACAAGAAAAAGAGATAAAAGGAATTAGAGTAGGTAATGAAGAAACCAAATTATCACTCTTTGCAGATGACATGATGGTATACTTAGAGAACCCTAGAGACTCAACTAAAAAACTACTAGAAACAATTCACAACTTTAGTAAAGTTGCAGGATTCAAAATAAATCCACATAAATCATCAGCATTTTTATATATTACCAACAAAGTTCAGTAGCAAGAGATAGAAAAAGAAATTCCATTCAGAATAACGGATGATAGCATAAAATATTTGGGAATCTATCTGCCAACAAAATGTCAGAAACTATATGAACTAAACTACAAAACACTTTCCACACAAATAAAATCAGACCTAGTCAATTGGAAAAACATTAAGTGCTCATGGGTAGGCCAAGCAAATATAATAAAAATGACAATACTACCCAAACTAATTTACTTATTTAGTGCCATATCAATCAAACTCCCAAGAAATTATTTTACAGATCTAGAAAAAATAGTAGCAAAGTTCATTTGGAAGAACAAAAGGTCAAGAATTTCAAGGGAATTAATGAAAAAAAAAAAAACAGATGAAGGTGGCCTTGCTGTACCAGATATAAAACTATATTATAAAGCAGCAGTCATCAAAACCATTTGGTACTGGCTGAGAAATAGAGCAGTCGATAAGTGGCATAGGATAGGATATCAGGACAAGCTAGGCAATAACGTTAGCAATTTAGTGTTTGATAAACCCAAAGACCCCAGCTTTTGGGATAAGTACTCACTATTGGGCAAAAACTGCTGGGAAAATTGGAAACTAGTGTGGAAGAAATTAGGGCTGCACCCACACCTAACACCGCACACCAAGATAAGATCTAAATGTGTTCATGATCTAGATATAAAGAGTAATATTGTAACCAAATTAGAGGAACATAGGATAGTTTACCTCTCAGACCTGTGGAGATGGAATAAATGTATGTCCAAAGAAGATCTGGAAGTCTTAACTGAACACCAGATAGATAATTTTGATCATATTAAGTTAAAAAGTTTCTGTACAAACAAAACTAATGCAGACAAGATTAGGAGGGAAGCATCAAATTGGGAAATCATCTTTACATTTAAGGGTTCTGATAAAGGTCTTATCTCTAAGATATATAGAGGATTGTCTCATATTTATAAGAATTCAAGCCATTTTCCAATTGATAAATGGACAAAGGATATGAACAGACAATTTTCAGATGATAAAATTAAAGCTATTTATAATCATATGAAAAGGTGCTCCAAATCACTATTGATCAGAGAAATGCAAATTAAGACAACTCAGGTACCACTACACTCCTGTCAGATTGGCTAAAATGACAGGAAAAGATAAAGATGAATGTTGGAAGGGATGTGGGAAGAATGGGACACTCATGGATTGTTGATGGAGCTGTGAACGGATCCAAACCATTCTGGAGAGCAATTTGGAGCTATGCTCAAAAAGTTATCAAACTGTGCATACCCTTTGACCCAGCAGTGTTTCTATTGGGCTTATATCCCAAAGAAATCATAAAAGAAGTAAAGGGCCCCACATGTGCAAGAATGTTTGTGGCAGCTCTTTTTGTAGCGGCTAGAAACTGGAAACTGAATGGATGCCCATCAATTGGAGAGTGGCTGAATAAATTATGGTATATGAATGTTATGGAATATTATTGCTCTGTAAGAAATGACCAGCAGGATGATTTCAGAGAGGCTTGGAGAGACTTGCATGAACTGATGCTCAGTGAAGTGAGCAGACCCAGGAGATCATTATTCACGGCAACAACAATACTATATGAGGATCAGTTCTAATGGACATCACTCTCTTCAACAATGAAATGCTTCAAACCACTTCCAATTGTTCGGTGAAGAGAGCCATATACAACCAGAGAGAGGGATGTGAAATGTGGACCACAACATAACATTTTCATGTTCTCTATTGAGGTTTGCTTGCATTGTATTTCCTTTATCGGATTATTCTTTCTTGTAGATACGATTTCTCCTGCATAGAAAATGATGCAATAACTATATATATATTCGATTTCTTAAGTATTCTAATATAATTATCATGTAGTGGATATCCTGCCATCTAGGGGAGGGGTGGGGAGTAGGGGGGAAAAATTTGTAACAGAAAGCTTTGTAAGGGTTAATGTTTAGGAATTACCCATACGTATGTTTTGCAAATAAAAAGTATCAATTAAAAAAAAGAATTCTTGACTGGTAAATAAATGAATGTGACTATGTGACTGGGTTGAGAATACAAATACGAACAAGCAAAAAGACTCTGCCCTCAGGGAACTTTCATTTTAATAGGTGAAAATAACTGTCTTAGATTGGAAAGTCAGAAGGAAACATTACTGAATTAGGGAAATTGACTGAAATATTCTAAGTGAGAATGGCAAGGGTTGATTTGATTACATCTATCAGGGAGAAGCATACTTGCTCATCAGGCATGTAATGGATTCTTGTTTACTGATTGATTGTCATAGCATTGAGGTAGTCAGGAAATGGTATAGATTGCCTAAGTCAAGGTAAAAATGGGTAAAATACTAATCCATGAGAATGGGACCTTCAGTTCTTTAAGGAAAATTGGTGACATGACATGGAAATGGCTGGAAAATGTTTAATAAATATTTGATTAAAATTAATCGATGGGGAACAAAATATGAAGCCTCTAGACTGATTCTGAAGCAAAAAAATCCACAATATCCAAAGAACAACACGATTCTAGAAGAAGATACTCTGGAAGAACCTCAAAACAGGTCTGTTTTAATGGGGCAGGGGGTGGCCTACTGAACCCAGACTGCAGCACAGGGAGACTGGGGCAGGGAGCTGGAGCAGGGAGCTGGAACAGGAGTCAGAACAGGAGTGGGAGCGTTGTGCTTTTCACACACCTGGGAGTCTTCTGCGAGCCTCTTGGAACAATTTGTCCTGATTGTGGGCAGGTGGTTTGGAGGGTCTGCCTTTTGAGGGGGATAGATTGTGAACCACTGAACCCCTGATGAGCATTGTAACTAGCTGCCATTACACAGCACCTTAAAGCAATCAATCAAACAACAGGTCTGATAAGCACCAGAAATAATTCAATCAGCTGAGCTGCCCAGCCCCTGACATAATTCAATCAGCAGAACTGCCCAGTTCCTGAAATAACTCAATCAGCAGAACTGCCCCAGGGCAAATTAAAGCAGCTGTCCCACCTTTACCCTAAACAGACCTCACACCTTTAAAAAAAATGAATAAAAAACCAAAAAGAGCTCTCACCATAGACAACTTTTATGGAGAGAGGGAAGAACAGACCTCAAATCCTGAGGTCCCTAAAGGTAAAGCAACTCCAGAAAAAGCCCCAAAGAGAGACATAAACTGGTCTCCATGTCACAAGGCTTTCTTTGAAGATTACATAAAAAATCTTAAAAGAGAGTTAGAAGAAACATGGGGAAACGAAATGAGATCACTGCAAAATAAAATAGAAAAAATGGAAAAAGAATGCAATGAACAAAAAAATGTAATTGGTCAATTGCAAAAGGAACTAAAAACAGTAACTGAAGAAAATAAGACATTAAAAATTAGAATCGAACAATTGGAAATGAATGACTCATCAAGACTTCAAGAATCAGTTGAACAAAAACAAAAAAATGAAAAGATAGAGAAAAACATGAAATATCTCCTAGGAAAAACAACTGACCTGGAAAATAGATCTAGGAGAGACAATCTAAGGATTATAGGGCTTCCTGAAAGCCATGATGAAAAAAAGAACCTGGACACTATATTC
Source organism: Myrmecobius fasciatus (assembly GCA_023553655.1). Lineage (NCBI taxonomy): Eukaryota > Metazoa > Chordata > Mammalia > Dasyuromorphia > Myrmecobiidae > Myrmecobius > Myrmecobius fasciatus. The sequence continues at coordinate 2,775 of JAJPUD010013968.1, read as the reverse complement.
CAGGAAATCATAAAAGAAAACTGCCCTGATATTTTACACCCAGAAGGCAAAATACTCCTTGAAACAATCCACCGATCACCTCCTGAAAGAAACCCAAAAATTAAGTCCCCCAGAAATATCGTGGCTGAATTCCAGAACTATCATACCAAGGAAAAGATATTACAAGAAGCCAGAAAGAAACAATTTAAATATCGGGGAGCTACAATTAGGATCACACGGGACCTAGCAGCTTCTACTTTGAAGGATCGAAGGGCCTGGAATCAGATATTCCGAAGGGCAAAGGAACTTGGATTACAGCCAAGAATAAGTTACCCTGCTAGATTGAGCATTATCTTCCAGGGAAGAAGATGGTCTTTCAATGATATAGGAGAATTTCACCTATTTCTACTGAAAAGACCAGAACTGAACAAAAAATTTGATCTACAAACACAGAACACAAGAGAAACATAAAAAGGTAACAAGAAAAAATAACTCTTGAGATCTATATTTATGTTATAGATACTTATAGAATGAGGGTTGATTTTATGAATCGATTATTACATTATGATTATGATATGATTACTGTGATTTTATGATTATTATTATATGTTTATTGTGATTTTATGAATCTTATGATATGATAAACTGAAAAAGAAGTTAGAGGTAAAAAAGGGATAACACTGGAAGAAGAGGAAAAGGAGGTAAAATAAGGGAAATTACATCACATGTAGAGGCAAAGAAAACCTATAATGATTGAGGGGAGAAAAGGGAGGGGAATGAGAAATGGGTTAATCTCCATCTCATCAGATTTGGCTCAGAGGGAATAATAGACGTACTTATAAGGAAACGGGAGGGAAAGGGGGGGAAAAGGAGGTGGGTGGGGCTCTAAAGGGGAAGGATTGTTTGAGGGAAGTGGTTTTCAAAAGCAAAATAGTAGGGAGGAGGGAAAGGGGATAAGAAAGAGAAAAGCATAAGCTAGGGTAAATAAGATGGCAGGAAATACAGAATTAGTTATTTTAACTGTGAATGTGAATGGAATGAACTCTCCCTTAAAGCAGAAGCAGATAGCAGAGTGGATTAAAAACCAGAATCCAACAATATGTTGTATACAAGAAACACATCTAAAACATAGAGATACATACAGGGTGAAGGTAAAAGGCTGGAGCAGAATCTATTATGCTTCAGGTGAACAAAAAAAAGCAGGGGTAGCAATCCTGATCTCAGACCAAGTAAAAGCAAAGATAGACTTCATTAAAAGAGACAAAGAAGGAAATTATATCTTCCTAAAGGGTACCATAGATGATGAAGCAATATCAATACTAAACATATATGCACCAAGTGGTATAGCATGGAAATTCCTAGAGGAAAGGTTCAGAGAGATGCAAGAAGAAATAGACAGCAAAACTATAATAGTGGGGGATCTCAACCTCCCTCTCTCAGAACTTGATAAATCAAACCACAAAATAAATAAGAAAGAAGTTAAGGAGGTAAACAAAAAGTTAGAAAAGTTAGGTATGATAGATCTTTGGAGGAAATTAAATGGAGACAGAAAGGAGTTTACTTTTTTCTCAGCAGTCCATGGAACTTATACAAAAATTGACCATGTGCTAGGACACAAAAACCTCAAAATCAAATGCAGGAAGGCAGAAATAATAAATGCATTTTTTTCAGATCATGACGGAATAAAAATCACATGCAATATAAGGCCAGGAGAAAATAGACCAAAAACCAATTGGAAACTAAATAATTTAATCCTAAAGAATGAATGGGTGAAACAGCAAATTACAGACACAATTACTAATTTCATTCAAGAGAATGACAATAATGAGACCACATACCAAAATTTGTGGGATACAGCCAAAGCGGTAATAAGGGGAAATTTTATATCTCTAGATGCTTATTTGCATAAAATAGAAAAAGAGAAAATCAATGAATTGGGCTTGCAACTAAAAAAGCTAGAGAAAGAACAAATTAAAAACCCCCAATCAAATACCAAACTTGAAATCCTTAAAATAAAAGGAGAGATTAGTAAAATTGAAAGTAAAAAAACTATTGAATTAATAAATAAAACTAAAAGTTGGTTTTATGAAAAAACCAACAAAATAGATAAACCTCTAGTTAATTTAATCAGAAAAAGGAAAGAGGAAAATCAAATTGTTAGTCTCAAAAATGAAAAGGGAGAACTTTCCACCAATGAAGAGGAAATTAGAGCAATAATCAGGAGTTACTTTGCCCAACTGTATGCCAATAAATTTGATAACCTAAGTGAAATGGAGGAATATCTACAAAAATATAGATTGCCCAGATTAACAGAAGAGGAAATAAATTACTTAAATAGTCCCATTTCAGAAAAAGAAATAGAACAAGTCATTAATCAACTCCCTAAGAAAAAATCCCCAGGACCAGATGGATTTACATGTGAATTCTACCAAACATTTAAAGAACAGTTAACTCCAATATTATATAAACTATTCGAAAAAATAGGAAATGAAGGACTCCTACCAAACTCTTTTTATGATACAGACATGGTACTGATACCTAAACCAGGTAAAACAAAAACAGAGAAAGAAAATTATAGACCAATCTCCTTAATGAATATTGATGCAAAAATCTTAAATAAAATATTAGCAAAGAGATTACAGAAAATCATTCCTAGAATAATACACCATGACCAAGTAGGATTTATACCAGGAATGCAGGGATGGTTCAATATTAGGAAAACTATTAACATAATTGACTATATTAATAACCAAACTAACAAAAACCATATGATAATCTCAATAGATGCAGAAAAAG
>JAJPUD010013967.1:0-42239 GCA_023553655.1 Myrmecobius fasciatus | reverse complement strand
AGTAACAGGTTCCTGAATCTTACTTTTCTGAGGGTCAAAGACCAATAAATGAGCTTGGAGAAAAAAAAAACTATTCCTTTGCTATGTAAGTGCTTCTTGGCCAATTAGCACTTTTAAATCTTCAAAAACATTTGAGAAATAAGGGCACTATAGAAAAGAACTGATGTTGAAATGTAACTTTTTTTTTTACTGAATAAATAGGAAATAATCTACCTTGAGATATTGCTATCCAATATTCATTGTCTATTATTACATTCAACATATAAGAGCTAACTGACTACTATTCATTTCTGTAATCTCTTGTATCCTGAAATAAATATCATTGGAAAAAATATGAGTTGAAGTTTGGGTTTTGCTTTCACCTTTCAGAGAAGTGGTAGATGCCACATAATTATTCATTTAAAGAGCATTTACTTCTAAATGTTGGGGAATGGAAAGGTAAACCTAATTGCTTCTCAAACTCTTGGAATTAATTCTATCAACCTAGAGCAAAAGAACAAAGTCAATATATGGAGATGCCAAAATATATCAGGCATAGAAAACTGAAGGTGAATTCACCAAGTGAATTGTGTGAGTTTCTTTTAACTATGTACTTCTAGTAACTTTATAATTTAAAATACTATTTTTATTAAAAATGCAGAATTTTTTTTAAAAAGCTATATGGTTAGCACACAGAACACTGTTATTGTTTAGGGAGGATGGGGCAGATGTCACAGATACAATATTTCAGAAGCTGAGTTGAAAGGGTTGGGAATTTCTTCCCTTCTTAATTTTTGAGAGACTACTCTGGAATATCAAGAATTGGTTCTCTCTCTCTCTCTCTCTCTCTCTCTCTCTCTCTGGCTCTGGCTCTGGCTCTTGTCTGTCTTTTCTCTTTGTCTCTTACTCTTCTCTCTCTCTGTCTCTGTCCCTCTGTGTGTCTCTCTGTGGGTATCTCTCTCTCTGTCTGTCTCTCTCTCTCGTCTGTCTCTTCTCTTTCTCTTCTTTCTCTCTGTCTCTCTGTTTCTCTGTGTGTGTGTGTGTGTGTTTCTCTGTTTGTCTCTCTGTCACACACACACACAAACAACAGATGCATTGGTATGAACACTGATACCTTCAGTCTGTCTAGTTGGGATAAAAGTAAATAACTTCAAAAATTTGTATTTTTCTCCTGTTTGCCATAAGCATCAATTTTATTTCTCCAATCCAGGGACCTATCAGGATCTGCCCTCATTTCCTTCCCTTCTTCCACTCCCCAATCGATTTTGTTGGATACCATCTTTTTCAGGCAATCTGAACTTGGATTATGGCCATAAGGCAACCTCAACAAAAGTACCATATTTTCTTTAATTTGAGGGATCTTTTCCAATTAAAGAATTCTGCAGTTTTCCTTTCATTTCTTCAAAGTCAGAATGAGCTTGTGAAAAGTTTTTAAACTATATTTAATCAAAGTGAAAATGTCTACCCTCAGTCTAAACTTTGTCTATTTGAAGTATACAATGAAGATTCTTCATTGGGTTTTTTATTTAAATTTATTTTTTTTTAAATTTATGGAATAAAAAAAGCATCTCCATAGCACAGTGTATGGAAAAAAAAAAGATGATTGCCAACAAATGCACAAATTCAGTATCTACAACTGGCTATACACAAGAAAGTTATTGTGTATATTTTCTTTTCTTTCTTTCTTTTTTTTTCCTGAGGCAATTGGGGTTAAGTGACTTGCCCAGGGTCACACAGCTAGGGAATGTTAAGTGTCTGAGATCAGATTTGAACTCAGGTCCTCCTGATTTCAGGGCTGGTGCTCTATCCACTGCGCCACCTCGCTGCCCCTCTTTCTTTCTTTAACCCCCTTTTTTTCTTCCCTTTCCCCCAACCTCAGAGATGGCTACTATTAGACACAAATATATATGTGTGTGTACATATATATATATACATATACATATATATTTATTTAATATATATACACATTCATTGGGTTTTATAATGACTGTGTTTTCAGTAATCTATAGAGGAGGGAAGTCTGAAAGGTGTATACTGTTGCTGATTGTAACCTATATCTGATTAATCATGATTGTTCATGAATAATATTTTTAATAAAGTTTGATATAGTTTAGATGGGGGAAGAACAACTTCTACTTAGTGATTTTTTTTTTTTGTCCTTTAATGGTCAAATCTCTCTTTGATTTTAATGACCTTCAATTATCTAAAGATAGCCATCATACCCCTAAATCCCAAGTGTTCTCTTATCCTAGCTAAGTATCCTTAGTTCCTTCAACTGATCTTTATATGGCACAATTCAAACCCTTCTTTATTGAGATTTCTGTCCTCTGTATACTTTGCAGTCCTTCACGAAAAACATCTTGTACAGGAACTTCCCTGGTCCAGCCAGCTGGAGTGACCTTTTTTCCCTCAGTTTATCCAAAAGTACATTATTGATATATTTTTTGATTCATATTTTGCCACATATCAGATATATTTAAGGATGATCTATTCCCATCACTATTAGATTGCAAACTTCTTAAAGATAGGCATTATGTGAATTTTTCCATTTGGATCCCTACTTAACACAGTACTTTGCACAGAGTGGGTATTACCAAAAATGAACTGAATTCAATTGCCCCTTTTATCTAATTGCTTGCTACAAAATGTTTCCATGGCTATTATTTCATCTTATCCTTATAATAACTCTATTAGGTGGCTAAGACAGGGATTTGTATCCCTATTTTGCAGATGAGAATGACGAGGCTCAAACAAGTTGAGTGATTCACCCCAAATCACACATAGAGCACACAATAAGGCTATTCCCATGCTCCAAATCCAGGGCTTTTGACAGGTCACACCTATCACATTCGGACCCTGAGAAGGCATTTCAATCTCCTTTGACATTAAAAGGAAATCTTTCCTTGATGTGCGAATAGAGCCTAAGAGGGAATAAGAGTGGGAGTTGGCCCAGGACCTGAGAGTCTCAAGAAAGTGAGAATTGACTCTCCATTCAAAGTCCACGTTTTTCCTTTTTCAGATTTCCTAGCTGGCTGCTTCAGTCACATCTTGTTCTGCAGTCTGTTCCTTCTGGAATTTGATGCGGCTGACATGACCTAGCATGATGTTTCATCTCAAGTGTCAACCTCAAAATCAGAAAAATTGAAGTTTCAGTTCCAGAAATTGCTGTTTTCAGAAGTGACATGGTTTTGAGCATTGTGCCCATGACAGAGGAATGGGCACCGACCAAATCCTCCAGAACGACTGATGGGACTTTCAAAGCCTTTGTCAGCATGTTGAAAAGACTCCAGGACAGAATCCGTTCTGTGTCACCCTCTTGCCAGCAGGCACTGGCATCTGCTCCTATTGAAAAGTCTTCTAAGTTTATTTGATTTTACACTCTTCCCACAGCTGTTTTGCACTCCTTGGCTTATGCAATTTTTTAACCCTTCATGCTCCACACCTCTCCAATATTCCCAGGCCACATGCACAGGTTAGAAAAGCCAGAATGGAAAAAGGTGTTTTGTGAAATATAAGGAACCAATCTTTTAAACTCTGGGATTTTCCCTGGGGAGGGAAGGGAGAGGACAAGCATTTATTAAATTCCTACTATTATGTTCTAGGTATAGCATGTTCCATGCTAAGTATTTTGCAAATATTATTTCATTTAATCTTCACAACAACTGTAGAAGGTAGGTGCCATTTATTATTATTTTCATTTCACATTTGAGAAAACTGAGGCAGGCAAAGGCTAAATTATTTGCCCAAGGTCATCTAGCTAGTAAATGTCTGAAGCTGGATTTAACCTCTAGTCTCATGACTCCAGGTTAACATTTTATCTGTCACACCATGGAGCCATTTTTTTTCTCACTGGATGGTCACCCCATCACCAATGCCTCAAGGTACAAAACCCAAAGTGAAGGAGAACTGGATTTTTTTTTCAGTGTTTCAGAAATAAAGGATTATAAAACCAGAGGATGCTAAATTTAGATCTGGAAGGGACCTTAGAGGCTAAGTTTAATTAACCCTTTCATTTTACTGTTGAGAAAAATGAAGTCTGGATAAGTTAAACCCAAGGTCCTGCATACATAAGTAATGAAATAACAATTTGAACCCATGTCCTTTGAGTCTAAAAGCAGCATTCATTTACAGTTATAAAGGAAATAAACAAAAAAAATTTTTTTAAAGCACATGGCTTTACAGAAATAGCCTAGTAGAGTTTCAAGAACGCAGGATTTGGAGTCATGGGACCTGGATTGAAGTGCCAACTTTGTCGCTAACTTTGTAACTTTGGGTTGAGGAAATTCACTTCATCTATCTGAGCTTCAGTTTCCTTAAATATAAAATGGGAATGATAGTCTAATTACTTCATGGAGTTATTGTGAGGATCAAATAAAATCCTGTTTATAAAGCCCTTTTTTAATACTATTATTTTTTTAGTTTTATTTTTTTGCTTTTTGCTGAGACAATTAGGGGTAAGTGACTTGCCCAGGGTCACACAGCTAGGAAGTATTGAGTTTCTGAGACCAGATTTGAACTCAGGTCCTCCTGACTTCAGGGCTGGTGCTCTATCCACTGCACCACCTAGCTGCCCCTATAAAGCCCTTTTAAAGTAACAAAAGTGATCTCTAGAGACTCAGCACTCAAGTGGATTTGTGGTCTCATTAATTTGGATGTTTTTTCCAGTAAAACAGATTAAGTCAACCCATGCCTGCCCAAACTATGATTTTTGACCATTTCCTTCTACACGTTTACCACATGGGAGGATGACCTTTCTCATTTTCTCCTGTCATTGGGAGGAAAACATCAAAACGATTTGGCTGTTTGCTTTTCAACCAATAAGATGATATTAAAAGGAGCTTTATGGCTCTTAAACCACTACAAACATATTAAACTATTCTCATTCTTAGGCAGCTAGGTGGTCCAGTGGATAGAGTGCTGGTCCTTATATTGGGAAGATTTGAATTCAAATCTGCCCTCAGATACTTACTAGCTGTCTTATCCTAGGTAATCATTTAATCCTGCTTTGTCTCAGTTTCCTCATCTGTAAAATGAGCTGGAGAAAAAAAATGATAAACCATTCCAGGATCTCTGCCAAGAAACTTGAAAATAAAGTCATGAAGAACCAGAAAAAATAAATTCTTATTCTTATTACTATCCATCATCACATGATCAGCCCATCTTTTCTTCCTGTCATATATTTCCCTAATGATTAATAAAAATAACCACATTTCCATAGTGCTTTTGAAGCGTACAGAATATTTTTTTTAATTTTTATTTTATTTGCATAACATATGTGTGGGTAATTCTTCAACAATAACCCTTACATAGCTTTCCGTTACAAATTTTTCCCCCAACTCCCCACCCCTCCCCTAGATGGCAGGATATCCACTACATGTTAATTATGTTAAAATATTGGCAAATCGAATATATGTATACATATTTCCAAACTTATCATTGTTGTGCAAGAAAAATCTTATCTACACAAACGATATATCAGATAAAGGAAACACAATGTAAGCAAACATCAATCAAGGAGTATGAGAATGTTATGTTGTGGTCCACATTTCGCATCCCTCTCTCTGGGTGTATATGGCTTTCTTCAGTGAACAATTGGAGGTGGTTTGAAACATTTCATTGTTGAAGAGAGCCATGTCCATCAGAATTGATCGTCATATAGTACTGTTGTTGCCGTGTATAATGATCTCCTGGTTCTGCTCATTTCACTCAGCATCAGTTCATGTAAGTCTCTCCAGGCCTCTCTGAAATCATCTTGCTGGTCATTTCTTACAGAACAGTAATATTCCATAACATTCATATACCATAATTTATTCAGCCATTCTCCAATTGAAGGGCATCTATTCAATTTCCAGTTTCTAGCCACTACAAAAAGGGCTGCCACAAACATTCTTGCACATGTGGGGCCTTTTCCTTCCTTTATGATTTCTTTGGGATATAAGCCCAATAGAAATGCTGCTGGGTCAAAGGGTATGCACAGTTTGATAACTTTTTGAGCATAGCTCCAAATTGTTCTCCAGAATGGCTGTATCCGTTCACAGCTCCACCAACAATGCATCAGTGTCCCAGCCCTCCCACATCCCCTCCAACATTCATCATTAACTTTTCCTGTCATTTTAGCCAATCTGACAGGTGTGAAGTGGTATCTCAGGGTTGTCTTGATTTGCATTTCTCTGATCAATAGTGATTTGGAGCACCTTTTCATATGACTATAAATAGTTTTAATTTCATCCTCTGAAAATTGTCTGTTCATATGAAGCGTACAGAATATTTACAGAAAAACTGTGTGGTAGGCAAAACTAATATTGCTATCCCCATTTTATAGACGAGAAAACCAAGGCTCTCAAGACAAAGTGATTTTTAAATATCTTTTAAGTGTCTGAGACAAAACTAGAATACTGTAAGCCCAGTGTTCTTTCCAATATACCATAACATGTCAATTGTATATTGTTAATATTAATAATCTTTCCATTGGGACAGACAAGTGATCTCTGAGTGTTGGAAAATGAAGTTCGCATGATGGGGGGGAAGTGATTATGAAGTAGTAAGCGGGTAATTGGATTGGATGCAATGGAAAGTCATGGCAAGCACGACTGGCTTCCTCCCTTTTTCCAAGTCTCCCTCTTTCACCTCCAACAGAGCACTCTCTCCATTTTCATTCTCACACAGATGTCACCATTAAGATCTTGCCTTCCAAAGATCCACACTGAGAATCTGAAAGAATTGATCAAGGCCCTGCATGTAATTGTGATGAATGCTTTCATTAATCTGGCCTGCTGTTCTTTGTCAGGTGCAATGCTGGACCTTCTTCATTCCACTCTCCTTTTCTACCTCTCTTGCTTAGCTCTTTCCCCACTTAAGTTCCACATGCTTCCAGCAAGACTGACAAGAGTGTTAACAAAGCCCTAGGGCTTGGGTTGAGGGCTTAGTTCCTTGCTGACCCATAACTGTTCTTAAAAGGAGCTTTTCTGCAGGCCCCTGGAGTTGGAAGCCAGGTGAGATTTGAGTTCAATGGTTTTGTAGGCTGATGACTTTTTCCATGATAGGGAAATATCCTGTCAGAGGGTCAGAAACTCTGACACGTGCACAGCTTAAGGGAGAGGGAATGAAGAAGACTTTCACTGACCTTCAGCAAAGCTTCCCCATAGAGTAGATTCTTTCTGGTATGAAAAGTGTCTATATTTTAGAGCAGCATTGACACAGTCTTTCTTAAGGACTAGGCATAGTGATCCATGTTTGTAGTCTCTGCCACTGGGGATAGCTAAGGCTAACAGATCATTTGAGTTGAGGAGTTCTGAGATGCAGTAGGATAGAAGGGATGAAAGGAGGGAGGGAGGAAAGAAGGAAAGAAGGAAGGGAGGAAAGAAGAAAAGAAGGAAGGGAGGAGGGAAGGAAGGGAGGAGGGAAGAAAGGAAGGAAAGAAGAAAAGAAGGAAGGAAGAAAAGAAGGAAAAAAGAAAGGGAGGGAGGAAGAAAAGAAGGAAGGCAGGAAGGAAGGGAAGAAGGAAGGGAGGGAGGAAGGAAGGAAAGAAAAAAAAGGAAGGAAGGAAGACAGAGGTGGAATGAGCTGCCTTGGGAAATTGTGGATTCCCCACCATTAGAGGTCTTCAAATATTGGCTGGACAACCTGCTTGTCAAGGATATGTTGAGAAGGGATCCCTCTACCACTATGAATCTGATACAGATTAGAAGACCCTTTAACTCTCAGAGTCTGGAATACTACAAAGTGATATATACAGCTGGTGAGGAGAGAACTGGAATTCAAATTCAATACATCCAATGAACAAAATAGGAATGCAACGTTAACCTCAGATTATGAAATTTGAAGAACTCCAAGAACTCTATACCCTTAACTGCCTACACCTTCCAACCCAACCCTATAATTTTTTCATGTGGGGACATTGTTTCCTAGTGCCAGACTATGACCTGGAGTTAGGAAGACCTGAATGCAAATTTTGATTTAAACATTTATTACTTGAGTAATCCTAGATCAGAGACTTAACTTTCCTAGACTCAGTTTCTTCAATTGTAAAATAATAGCACCTATTTTACAGGATTGCTATGAAGATCAAATAAAGCAACAGAGAAAAGGATCTTCATCAGGGATTCTTAACATGGGTTCCATAAAGCTGTTTCTAAAAATATGCATTTTTATATCTTTATTTCAATATATTTGGTTTCTTTTTATTCATATATATTTTGCTTTTTACATTTAAAAACATTATTCTGAGAAGAAAATTCTTCTGAGTATATAGGCTTCACCAGATTGCCAAAGTAGTTCATGATTCAAAAAAGCAAAAATTTTAAAAGTTTAAGAACCCCTGTTCTGTATAAATATTAGCTATTACCAAGGTTTGACAAATTAATTCCTTTGGATAACAAGTACCCCTTATAAAATGCAAATAGCTTTGGAAAGAGTAACCCACTGAGACGTTAAACTAAATCATATCAGTGTATGAATAGTTTCTTCCAGATCTTTCCTGGCAGATGAGGAAATGAGGAAATAAGAGGTTAGATATTGAGAACCAGAAAAGTGAAGTTTAAAAAGAAAGATATATAGATATCTCTCTATATATAGACATCTATTTTATCTTCCCTTCCATAAAAATCTATAGATATATCTTTCCTTCCAAGTTTCATATATATGTATATATATATATATATATATATATTATATAGAGCTATATCTGTATATATTTTCCCTTCTAAGCTTCACACATATACATGTATGCAAAACCACATACACACATATGTATATATGCATGCTTATATACATGTATATATACTTATACACATACATGTATATTTATATACATATATGTTCATGTATATAATCTTCCCTTCCAAGATTCTCATATGTAGATATTAGATCTGCAGCTATATCTATATCTTCCCTTCCAAGTTTTAGAGAGGCATATGATGTGTTTGTATATGTGTGTATATGTCATAGGGAGCACTGCAGAAGGTAAGACAAAAAAGTAATAAACCCAAGAATGTTTGTGACTGTATAGTTAGGTCTAGTTTTGTTTCTATGAGGTGAGAGGGAACATAGCAGCCCTCCCCCAACTTCTGTATGTAAATGTTTTTCTTAAAAGAGATCCTCTCTATCCTCCCTAGCAGAACAATAGGCTAATTTTCCTTTCCTACTTACTGGATATCCACTGTTAATAGAAATTACAGCTAGAGATTTTTCCTTTACCTGATGTCTGAATCATTTAATGAAGAAATTATCCCTTTACTTAATAGGTGTCAGGGCTCATAGGGGAACAGATAGATCTGGAAGATTAGGGTTCTCTAAGAAATATGAGTTAGACTTAGAAGTCTGACTAGATGTAGTAGCTATTTAAGGTCCTCAGATGCTCCACCCAGGAAAAAATTATTTTCTTACCTTACCCTCCTACCATATTTGCATTGTCTCTTATAATTCTAGACTCTACCCTTTCCTGAAGTTGAGATCTTGTTATCTTTGATCATAAACCTACCCTAGCTAAAATTGATAAGTGACACTATGGAAAGTACTTTATCCTTTCTGTCCCCTCTTCTCTTCTGCAAGGGGAAGGGCTGAATCTCACTTCGGTCTAAGTAGTTTCTGCCTCATCCCCTTTTCCTTATCAATCTGAGGCTAGAGATTTAATTAGCCTCATACTGGGTCACTTTTATCCAAGGGCAATTTAATGGTCATTCTAATTCACCTTATCCCTTTCTCGGCTATTTTGTGGATTTTATGAAAGATGAAAAGCTATGAGTATAATCACAACAACTCAGAGCCCCCAGTTAAGAAAACTCCTAAAATCTAAATAGAGGTTTGGCTTGTGTTTCTAATTTAAAGTTACGTGGTTTTTAAAATTAATTTATTCATTTTTCTTAATAGTATTTTATTTTTTCAGTTACATGTAAAGATAGTTTTCAACAGTTGTTTTTATAAGACTTTGTATTCCAATTTTTTCTCTTTTTTTAAGTTTATTTATTTTTAATACACATTTCTTTATGAATCATGTTGGGAGAGAAAAAATCAGAGCAAAAGGGAAAAACCCCAGGAGAGATTAAAAAGAAATGCGGGCAGCTAGGTGGCCCAGTAGATAGAGTACCAGCCCTTGAGGTCAGGAGGACCTGAGTTCAAATCTGGCTTCAGACACTTAACACTTGTGTTACCTTGAGCAAGTCACTTAACCCCCATTGCCTCGGCAAAAAAACAAACAAAAAACCAGCAATGAATATAACATTTGTTGATTTACATTCAGTCTCCTCAGTTCTTTTTCTGGATGCAGATGGCATTTCCTGTACAAAATATATTGGGATTGTCTTGGATCACTGAACCACTGAGAAGAATCAAGCCTTTCATAATTGATCATCTCACATTGTTGTGTATAATGTATTCCTGAGTCTGCTTGTTTTGTGCAGTTCATGTAAACCTTTCCAGACCTTTTTATAATCAGTTTGTTCATCATTTTTTTATAGAACAACAATATTCCATTACCTTCATATACCACAACTTACTCAGCCATCATCAGTTGGGGAATGGCTGAACAAGTTGGGTCTCCAAAGATCTGATAAGTAAATTATCCCTTGTTCTCCTAATTTGTTTATGATATCCTCCTTTATGTCCAAATCAAGTATACATTTTGACCTTATTTTGGTATGACATGTGAGATGTAGGTCTATGCCAAGTTTCTGACATTATTTTCTAGTTTTCCCAGCAATTTTTGTCAAATAGTGAGTTCTTATTCCAGAAGCTGGAGTTTGGGGGTTTATCAAATACTAGATTGCTATAATTACTGCTGCTTTATTATATAGTTTTAGGTTTGGAACTGCTAAACCTCCATCCTTTATATTTTTTCCATTAATTTCCTTGACATTCTTGATTTTTTGTTCTTCCAGATGAATTTTGTTATTATTTTTTCTAATTCTATAAAATGATGTTTTAGCATTTTAATTGTTATGGCATTGAACAAGTAGACCAATTTAGGCAGAATTATCATTTTTATTATATTAGCTCAGCCTAGCCACAAACAATTGATAGTTTTCCAGTTGTTTAGATCTGATTTTATTTGTGTGAGAAGGGTTTTGTAATTGTGTTCATATAGTTCTTGGATTTGTCTTGGCAGGTATTTTATTTTGTGTACAGTAATTTTAAATGGAATTTCTCTTTCTATTGCTTGCTGATGGGCTTTGTCAGTAATATATGGAAATGCTGATAATTCCTGTGGGTTTATTTTATATCCTGCAACTTTGCTAAAGGTGTGAATTCTTTCCATTTGTGGATGGTTTTCTACGATTTTCTAAGTATATCATCATATCATCTGTAAAGAATGATAGTTTTATTTCCTTATTGCTTCTTCTAATTCCTTTAATTTCTTTATTTCTTATTGCTAAAGCCAACATTTTTAGCACAATGTTGAATAACAGTGTTGATAATGGGCATCCTTATTTCACCCCTGATCTTATTGGGAATGTGTGCAGCTTCTCTCCATTTCAAATAAGACTTACTGTAGGTTTTAGATAAATACTGCTTATTATTTTAAAGAAAGCTCTCTTTATCCCTATGTTCTCTAGATTCCAAATTTTCTTTATCTCTTCTCCCCTCCCCAAGACAGAAAACAATATGATATAAGTTAAATATTTGCAATCCTTTTAAACATATTTCCATATTTGTTATATTGTGCAAGAAAAAATCATATCAAAAGGGAAAAAAACATGAGAAAGAAAAAACAAACACAAGCAAAAAAAAAAAAAGGTGAAAATACTATGCTCTGATCCACATTCAATTCCACTAATTCTCTCTCTGGATGCAGATGGCATTTTCCATTGCAAGTCTATTATTATTTCTTGAATCACCAAATTACTAAGAGCCAAGTCCACCACACTCAATCATCATACAATCTTGCTGTTACTGTGTACAATGTTCTCCTGGCTCTCTTACTTCACTCAGCATCAGTTCATGTAAATATTTCCAAATTTTTCTGAAATTAGTCTGCTCATCAATTCTTATAGAACAACAATATTCCATGACATTCATATACCATAACTTATTCAGTCATTCCCCAACTGAGGAGCATCCACTCAACTTATGATTTCTTGCCACTACAAAAAGAGCTGGATTCTTTTCACTCTTTTATGATCTTTTGGGGATTTAAATCTAGTAGTCACACTGCTGGATCAAAAGCTATGTACAGTTTTATAGCTCTTTGGGCAGAGTTCCAAACTGCCCTCCAGAATGATCACTTCACAATTCCAACAACAATGCACCTGATTTAAAGTTCTGTATATGTATAACACATCTCTGACCTCTTTATATTTGTGGAGAAATATTGGCATCCAAGAAAATTTAGGTTAAAAAAAAAAACAAAACCTAGTAGATTAGATTGCAGTATCTGTTCCTGAATAGGCATGGGGAGGGGAAATTTTTGAAGAGGTAAGTGCGACTGTCAGTGTGAGATTTCTGTTCCAAGATGCTTAAAGCCCTATCTCAGCTTCTCCCTTTTTTGTTGCAACTCCGTACCTCCTTTCATTTTTTGCCTTTCAATCTTTTCCTCACTCCTGATTCCAGTTCAGTTCATTAAGTTTCACAGGGTATGGGGGTAACGTCATCTCCTCAATGTTTCTATTGATACTGCTCTCAGTCTATCTCTTAAAGAGAAATGTGTGTGTGTGTCCCTGTGTATGTGTGTGTATATAATTACATATAAATATATTTGTCCTTAACTTAGCCTGCTTGAGGGACATAGAAGGAGGAGTGGGGATTGAAGGAATAAAATAAGAAGTGCACAGCGGAAAACAAAAGGAAACTCACAAGGAAGTAAAGAAAAGATGGAAAGTTCTGAAGTTAAGGTCTTCTATTACTATATAGACTTCCTTGAAATGGAAATTTATTGTTACATATTTTGAATCCTCATGTTCTTCTGTGCACATGACAATTTTTCTTTCGATTTCTTTTTCTATTTTGTATTCTATTTGTATTGTATTCTATTTTCTATTTCCTCTAATAAATACATAAAAAGCATTAATGCATGTCCTTTAAGGAATATAATTTCTATCTTCCAGCCCAAAGATCAGAGAATTCTCAAATCATTCTCAAGGCTGATTTCCCTCTGAACTATACAAATCCTAGGATGTCATACAGTTCTCAAACTTATGACACTAGGAATCTGAGGTTACTTTCTATGTCACTGTTTTTGTTTGATGCTTTGACTTTGAAATCATTGTTTCTGTCTATAACCTCATCCTGGAATATTCTCGCGTTATGGTCAGAAAGAGGGATCAGAATCTGTCTCTACTAGGATATAAGCTCTACAAAGTGAGGATTGTTTCATTCTTTGTATTTATATCCCCAGTGCCTAATAAAATTCCTGGCACATAGTAGGGACTTATTAAATGTTTCTTAATAGATGCATGACCTAGAATAGTAATGGGCAGTATGAGGCAAAGGAAAAAACATAGCATTCGGGTACTGTTAACTTTTGTAGCTGAAGAACTTAAGGAAGTTCTGGTTTTCAATCTTGTCTCTGCTGATTCTTAGTTCTAGACTTTAAAGAAGCCATTCATTTTCTCTGGGCTTTGTTCTCCTTAGCTGAAAAATGAGAGGATTAAATTCAAAGGCTTTAAAATTCATTACAGGTCTAAGTCTATGATTAGATAATCTCATGGAATCAGAAACTCCTGTGATCACTGGCCCAGGATCTTGAACTTTTATTGGAATGGAAAAGGTCAGGAGGATTAGGATCACCAGTGACTTCACTTTATTTATTTGTACCTATATGTTTATTATTATAGAATACAAATATAAATTTATTTATTAGAATATAAACTCTCTGTGAACAAAGACTATTTTTGCTTGCTTGTATCAATATTCCCAGTACTTACTATGATGTTTAACATATAGTAAGTGCTTAATAAATACTTATTCATTCATTTTCCATTCATTCCTGATTTATAAGTGTAGGCAAATGACATAGGTGTGGGTTATTCATTTCCCTCTGCAAATGGAGAGAACTCCATCTCCCTCACAGAGCTATTTTATCAGGCCTAAGCCTGGAGGGATTAGCTTGACAACTGTGGCATTGGGTTTACTGTAGCTAATTATGTTTTCCCCAATTGTAATAAGTCACTGGACATGAATGCAAATATTGTGTTGTTTGTTTTTAACTCCTCACAAGTTCATCCTGTCAGACTCTAGCAATTAAAAATCCCAAACAACTTTTTTCTACTTGCTACTTTTTTTTAAAGTGACAAACATTTCTTTCTCTCATAGTTATTAAGCCTATTAGTTGAGTTGTTTGTTTGTTTTTTATGCCATTCCATGATTTCATCAACATAAAAAACTCCTGGAGTGAGAATTCTCCCCATCAATATAAGTAAAAATAATAGTTAACATTTAAATAGTGTTCATTATGTGCCAGCCACTGCACTAAGTGCTTTATTATTATTATCTCATTTAATCAAGCTAAAGAGGTAGATGCTATTATTACCCCCATTTTGCAGTTAAGGAAACTGAGGCAAACCGAGATTAAGAGATTGCCCAGGGTAACCCATCTAGTAAATATCTGAGGGCAGACCTAGTAATCTATGCACCATGGTGCCACCTAACTAAACACATAATCTGTAATTTTTAGCTATGGAGAATTGGCCAAGTCTTGCACTGAGAGTCTATAAATTGCCCATGATTACATATCTAGTATGTGTTAAGGACAGAAGTTAAACTCGTTCTACCCTACTTTTGAATGTGGGCCCACAAAGTACTTTGCCTGATTTTCAAATTTTTGGTTAAAGAACAGTCTCAGACATTTATTTGCTGTGTGAGCCTGGACAAGTCACTTAATCCTGCTTCCTCAGTTTCCTCATCTATAAAATGAGCTGGAGAAGGAAATGACAATCCACTTGAGAACTTTGCCAAGAGAACTCCAAATAGGGTCATACAGAGTCAGAATTGATACAACAACAATAATTTCAATATAATTGTTTTTCTTTGTAATCTGTGTTTATTTTCTGCATTTAAAGCTATTAATTTAAGAGGGGTTTATTGGCTGCCCTAGCTTGCCAAATGAATCCATGACATAGAAAAAAAAAATTAAAAGGTTGAGAATCTCTCCCATAGAGTGGATTTTCCTCTAGTCACCAGAATTTCTAAGTTGGGAGAGAACTCAGAAGGTCTCAGGATCATAAATCAAGGCTTGAAAGGAAAGTTGAAGGTCTAATGGCATCAAATAGAAATGGGCCCCTCTAAACCATATGTAAAGATCCCTAAAAGATGCATATTAACTTAATTTTAAAGTGTAACATTAGTTGTTTTATTATACTTTTATATATTTTGTTAAATATTTCCCAGTTACATTTTAATCTGGCTCAGGCCTCACTCTGGAGTGTTATGAACTGTGTATTTGATTCCTTTGATCTACTTCAACCTTTTCATTATAGAGATGAGAAAAGTGAACCCCAAAGGTTAAAGACTTTGCAGAAGGTCACACACATAGTAGGCCACAGCACTGGGATTCAAAACCGAGTCCTGCATGTCTCATTGATCTTTCTAGTGCCCTGCTCCAATTCCCTCATTTATGTAACCCATGACCTTTGTATGGCATCCTGAAGAGTGGTTATCCAGGGTCTTTTTGAAGACTCACTGCTTGCTAAGGCAGCCCATTCCTTTGTTGGCTATCTCTAATTTCTTGAGTTAAAAGCAGCCGCTGCAATTTCCTTGAATTATACCTAGTTCCTCCCTCTGGTGCCAAAAAGCAAAACCTACTACTTCTTTAATAGAAAGCCTTTAAAATATATTAAGACAAAACTCTTTAGTCTTTTCTTTTCTAGGTTTAACATGTCCATTTTTTCCAATGGATCTTCCTAAGATATGATCTTCAATCTTCTCTCAATTCCTAAGCATCCTTTGGCAATGTTTCAACTTGTCCATGTCTTTCCAAGCCAAACACAGAACTCCAGATCCTCCAAACGTTCCCATACAGGATCTGAGCATGGAGTCCTGAGCTGTCCTGATAATGGCATTTTTTAAAAAGCCCGTCTGCCTGGCACTGGGAGATGAGAATGCCTTCTAGAATGGATGGATGTAAAGAAGTGGCCAAAATTTGGAATCATGCTTTGGTCTGATTTCCTGGCACAGGCAGGGGAGGAAGGCAATATAGTAATACATAAGTATCATTGACTAGAATTTTTTATTAACCTAAAATATGGTTGATCACGTATCAGAACCTTGTATTCCAACTATGCACTTACAAAGAACTCTAACATCAAATAAATTTATATAAATATGAAAGTACTTTTTGCCATCTGTCATATTAAGAGACTCATCTTCCCTACTCCTAATTGCAGACACATATCCCCAGAACAGAAAGGTCTAGATAGACAATTGGAAAATGTACTAACCCTCATTTTTTAGCCTGCTGTTAGAACATGCATTGAACTTGCTTCTATTTCACTCTTATCAATTGCCAGCCACTCCCCACTTCTATCCCCCAAGCCATTTCCAATGATCCCTTTCTCTGGGAAGGCAACCAATATAAGGCTATATTTTGTAAATAATAAGAAAGTAGCATTATGGTATAAAGTCAGGAATGACAGTTAAAGGTCAGAAAGCTCAGGTTCTGGCTTGCATTCCACCAGAAACTATCTCTGAGACCTTGGCTGCAAGCCACTTAACTTCTCTGGACCTCAGTTTCCTCATCATTCAAACAGGGAATAGTCTACCTCATTGTCAGAATTGTTGGCAGGAATGAAAAAGACAATGCTGGATTTAGAGTCAAGAAGATATAGATCCAAATCTAGCTTCAAACATTTGCTAACTGTGTGACCTTCAAAAATTCACTGACTCTCTTGGAATTGGTTTTCTCTGTAAAAATAAAGGACACTAATAGATTCAACCTCATAAAGTTATGTTGTTGAGTCATTTCAATTGTGTCCAATTTTTCGTGGCTCCATTTGGGTTTTTCTTGGCAAAGATACTGAAGTGGTTTGTCATTTCCTTCTCTAGCTCATTTTATAGATGAGGAGCTAGGGCAAATAGGACAAAGTGTGCCCAGGATCACACAGGTAGTAGGGGGGTTTTGAAGGCCTGGATTTGAACTTATGAAGAGAAGTCTTCTTAACTTCTATCCATTTAGCTACCCTGTGAAATTATAGTGAAGCTAAAATGTTTATAAAGCCCTTCATAAACCTTAATGTGCTATATACATATTTTTAAATATTTTATATATGCATATATATATTATGTATTATGGACATGATTATGACAAAGGTATTATTGATTTCTTTTTTATGGCTTTTGTGTGTATCTGAGAGGAGAGTTTTGGGTACCAGTTTGAAGTTAACTATTCAGGGAGGGGGCTAGGGGTTATACCTTTGTAAAGACAATACTTTTCTGATTGGGGTTGCCATAACAAAATCAGCCTAGAGAAGAACAGTGATTGGGATTTTGAAGGGACCAGCTCCCCCCGGGTGCATGTCAGCAGCTTTGCAGATGTCAGAGCCAGTGTCAATTGAAGTTGTTTGAGAGATGATGCTATTAGTGACTTCTCCACATATTCTTGAAAGAAGGCGAGATCAATGAGAGAGAGCTTCAGAAGTGGAGGGCACAATTGCCATTCTTCTGACAGAACTGGCGGGGGTGTGTAGACATTTGGGTCCTGTCTCAGGGAGGGAAAGTGACAGTGTGATAAAAGGGTTTCTACAGGATTAAATTTCCCAGAAACCAATCTGCAGGTGGATGGAGAAATCGGCCTAGCAACATGGGCATGATGCTGGGGGTCAGCCAAGCAACAAAGATGCTTGCTGAAGAAAAGATTCTATTGCTCTGGCCTTGATTTCAAGGCTATTGAAGGGGTTACTAACTCTGCTCTCTGTTGCTGTCTCTGTCTCTGTTTCTTTCTGTTGAACCCATTTTCCCTATTTTTATCTCTCCATCTCTTTATGTCTCTCTGTCTGTTCCTCTATTCCTCTTTTTCTGCTTTTTAAATTTTCTATTTTTCTATATCTCTTTCTCTTTGTCATTACTGGTCTGAATTTCAGTTTCTGTATATATTTATTTCTATCTTCCTCTGTCTTTGTCCCTGTCTTTCTCTGTGCCTCTATGTCTCTCTTTTCCTTCCATCTCTTTTCCCTCTTTGGTCTTTAGTTCATTTGATCTAAGCTAGGAGAGGTATATAATTTGGGGTCCATGTATTGATCCATGGATACATTTTAGGACCTTATGAACATAAATATTAAAAAAAATATATCTTTATTTTCAATAACTTCTAACTGACATTTAACATTTTCTTCTATTATAATTTTTTTTAATCATAAAAGGAATTTAGATCCACTAGAACTGCCAAAGGGATCCATGACACAAAAAGCTAAGAACTCTTGATCTAAGTCCTTTGAATACACATGGCCTCAAGAAAGGTCATAAAATAGGAGAAATGTTTTCTCCTCTAGTACCATTTAACTTTTTGATATTTTTTAATCTTTCTCCACAATCATGACCTCCCTGGTTAAAATACATATATATATATATATATATATGTATTTTATACATATATATGTATATATGTATATATAATATACATATATATATATATACTTAGGATGTTTATTTCCCTCTATCACAGATCATAGAAAGATACAGCTGGATTCTACTTTAGAGATCGGTTAACAATTTATGAATCAACCAAAAAAGCATTTATTAAGCACCTATTATGTGCTAAATGCTGGAGACACAAAAACAAAATTATCTGCCCTTAAAGAACTTACATTCTATCCAAGGAGAGAATGTACATGAATATATATATATATGCATATATATATATATACATGTATGTATGTATATACAAAACAAATAAATAAATAAAATAAATACAACAAAGTTTTCTGGGGGAGGAAGCATTATTAATCAGAATGGTAAATAAAGGCTTCATGTAATAACTTTAAAGAAAGCTAAGGCTTCTAAGAGCTAGAGGGTGAGAAAGGAATGCATCCCAGTCTAACCTTCCATTTTTACAGAGAAAAAAAATGGAGTTCCCAAAGCACAAAATGGTTTTCCCAATGTCACAAAATATAGTAAGTGGCAGAATTAGGATGAAAACTCAGTTTGACTCTAGTATCAATGTTCTTTCCATTATATCATGTTGACTTACTCATTTCCCAGAATGAGTTGAGCTTTAGCCCAACAGGATCAAGAATTTGAGATGAGAAGTATGGTAGGAGGTAGCCTCAAATCCTACCTGGAACTTACTCATGTGACTTTGAGCAAGTGATTTAACTACTTTATGCCTCAGTTTCCCCATATGTAAAATGAAAGAATTGGACCAACTGGTATTCCTTCTACTTCTAATATGAGCTGATGATTTGTTAATGGATAAGCAGGTCAAGTTAGCAAGGGATAGTTGTTATGATCTGGGAAATATAACAATGATGTGACTAATGGTAATTCTTGCCTTGGTGAGAAGCTTGGTCAAGTGAATTAGAAATTGAAGAAGGGTGAAAGGGTGAAAGTCTAGAATAGTCTAATTGAGAATCTGGGGTGAGATAGATTGAGAGAATGCAGAGTCATAGTAAGTTGCAAAAATTCTTGCAAGCCCAGAAAACATGAGTTCTAATATCAGTGCCATCTCTAAATTACTGTCATTGAGCAGATCATTTCTCTTCTCAGTTTCTTCACAAATGACAGAATTGAACTGGGTACCTAAGATTCCTTCCAACCCTAGTATTCTTTTAGTCATTTCCTTGTCTACAATAGTAGCATTAGGATGGTGGCTGAATCTATAATTTCATTAGTTTATGGAATTCCTTCTACCATCACAAGTTGGCACCTTTTCTGCAACTTAGAGTCTCAAAGAGTTACCTGGAGCACTAAGAGAGTGTGACTTGTCCAGAATCACACAACCGGTATGTGTCCGTGATGATTTGAACCTAGGTGCTCTTGGCTTCAAAGCTGTTTCTCTCTCCAGTATACCAACTGCTTCTGCAAAAGTAAATGCATGGAGAGCAATTTGGAGCTATGCTCAAAGAGTTATCAAACAGTGCATACCCTTTGACCCAGCAGTGTTTCTACTGGGCCTATATCCCAAAGAGATTTTTAAGGAGGGAAAGGGACCCACATGTGCAAAAATGTTTGTGGCAGCCCTTTTTGTAGTGGCAAGAAACTGGAAATTGAAAAGATGCCCATCAATTGGAGAATGGCTGAATAAATTATGGTATATGAATGATATGGAATATTACTGTTCTGTAAGAAATGACCAACAGGAGGATTTCAGAGAGGATTGGAGAGACTTGCATGAACTGATGCTGAGTGAAATCAGCAGAACCAAGAGAACATTATACACAGCAACAAGACTATACGATGATCAATTTTGATGGACATGGTTCTCTTCAACAATGATGTGATTCAAACCAGTTGTGCTGCGATGAAGATAGTCATATACATCCAGAGAGAGGCCTGTGGGAACTGAGAGTGAACCACAACACAGCATTTTACCGCTTTCTGTGAATATTTCCATGCATTCTGTTTTCCTTCTTAGGTTGTTTTTTTTCTTCTTCTCTTTCTAGATCTGATGTTTCTTGTGCAGTAAGATAACTGTGTAGATATGTATACATGTATTGTATTTATCATATAATTTATCCTATCTAGCATGTATTAGATTACCTGTCATCTAGGGGTGGGGGGCGGGGGGAGGGAAAGGAAAAGCTTGGGAAAAAAAGTTTTTTTGCAAAGGTCAATGTTGAAAGGTCACTCTAATGTTTTGCAAATAAAAAGCTTTATTAAAAAAAAAAAAAAAGTAAATGCAAATATTTTGAACGGATCTATTTATTTATTTCCCCTTGTAGGGGACAATGCTGTGTATCCTTCATAGATTTGGATGTCAGCTCCTTTATTATGCCCAGTGACTGAGCTATCAAAGAGTAGTTGAAAAAGACTTTTAGTTATTAAGTTTTTTTTTATGAAGCACCTCCTATATTCCAAACACTGTGTTAAGTTCTGAAATATAAAGAGAAAACAAAATGAAACAAATTTTTAAAAAATTGTTCTCAAAGGGTTTATCCCTAATAGGGAAAACAATATTCAAACAACTAAGTACCAACAAAATACATGCAGGATAAATCTGAGATAATCTTAAAGGGAAGGCACCAGAATTGAAGCAGAACAGAAAAAAGGATTCTTGTAGAAAATGGTTTTTAGCTGGGATGGGAAACTAGGAAAAAGAAATGAGGAGGAAGAGAATTCCAGGCTTGGGAGATAAACAGTGTAAATGCTTGTCAGGATATGGAGTGTCATCCTTGAGGAAGGGCAAGAAGGCTAATGTCTTTGTACTGCAGTGTATATGTAATGTCATCTGTAGTGCCATCCCTCTTATGTGAGGATAATAAGAATACTGGAGTCGCACTAAGTTTTCCATTCTCTTTTGCCAGGTGCCTTTGGGGCCAAAGGCATGAATTTTTAATAACTCTTTATAAAGAAAGATATAAATAACCTCGTCCTAGCTGACTAGTATCTAAATCAACCCGATTCAAAAGGTATTTATTAAGTATCTACTTTGTTCAACACACTGAGTGAGATGCTGGGGATAGAAAGGTAAACAGAGAGTCCCTGCCCTCAAGGGCCTTACATTTTCTTGGTTTCCTTTTTTCTTTTTTGGGTGACTCTAAGCTGATGTTAAACATTTCATTTCTCTGTTATACACATAGGTCAAGTATAATGAGCCTGACCCAAAGCAATCCTGAAGTAGTACTGGGATCACTGAGGGAATGCTGAATAGACTATTTTAATAGAAAGAACTTTAAACAGGTTATTAGAAGCTTCTAAGATCCATACTCTAATGCTGGTCTTGCAGTTCAGGCTGTGGTATGCTTTTTATGAAAAAATGCCTTTTAAAAAACCTTTGAGTACTTATATAACCAAACCTGCATTGGCTAAGGTCCAAAACAGACCAATCTTAAGCCGAGTTTTGCTTTATATTGAAGTGGATCAGAATGAGGTCAAAAGACTCACTCTTTTCAGTGACATAAAGCAAGATACTAAATTTTTATCCCCTATCAGTTTAACTCCAAAGTGTTCCTCAGTTATTTCCGCCTTGGAGTAGTGTC
This sequence comes from Myrmecobius fasciatus, assembly GCA_023553655.1. Taxonomy (NCBI): domain Eukaryota; kingdom Metazoa; phylum Chordata; class Mammalia; order Dasyuromorphia; family Myrmecobiidae; genus Myrmecobius; species Myrmecobius fasciatus. The sequence continues at coordinate 20,202 of JAJPUD010013967.1, read as the reverse complement.
CTAGAAAAGTATAAAGGACTTGAGAAAAGTACTGATCCATTACAGAAGTAGATCCCAAACTTTGGGGGACCCATTAATACTCTTAAAAATTGAGATCCTCTCAAAGCTTTTATTTATGTAAGTTAGAGCTAACAATATTTAAAATTTTAGAACTTGAGGCATTCAAGAAATTAAATCATTAAGACATTAAAACATGAAAACAACTTTGACCTCACAGACCCTGGAAAAGGTATTGGGGATCATCAGACCACACTGAGAACCTTTACAACTGGATAAAGATAGGAAAAGGGAAAGGAGGCACTTAAGATTAGGTCTGGAATAGGCAAAAGTTTGAGCATAGGAAGAATCTTTGATAATGACAATGAAGCAAAGCAATTTTATTCTAAACTGCCTTTTTCCTTTAAATGTTAATATTAGTGATTAGTTAATATTACTGCTTTGTTATTTAAGTGACTTGGTTTATTTAATTACAATAGATAGTGCTTTAAATGATGCTTTAAAGTTTGCAAAGCACTCTATGAGCATTATTATTTGATTTGACCCTCAAAACAGTCTGGTCAGATTCATACCACAAGTATTATTACAATTTCATAGATGAGGAAAGTGAGGTTTGCAAAGTTTAAGTCAAACAACGAATTAATATTAGAGGTAGAGAAAAAAAGCATAATTGATCATAATCCTTACTTATAACCTAAAATATGGTTAATTATGCATATGTGTCTTTGAATCCCAACCATATGATGAGTCTATTTATCATTGTTCACCAGGTGGCAGTTTGGCCCAGTTATAGCTATAATGCCTAAGAAGAAGTAGTTAGCAACATACATGCTAGCCTGATTTTTGTTGTTATTCAATCATTTCAGTCCTATGCAATTCTTCATGACCCCATTTGTGATTTTCTTGGCTAAGATCCTAGAGTGCTTTGCCATTTCCTTATTTAACTCATTTTGCCAATGAAGGAACTGAGGCAAATAGTGTTGTGACTTGTCCAGGGTCACACAATTAGTGCACATCTAAAGCCAGATTTGAACTCAAAAAGATGAATATTCCTGACTTCAGGCAGGCATAGACTCTTTCATTTTCTTGCACCTGAAATACATTTTCCAACTTTTTTTTTTGCACTTCCTTTTGTCCATCTCTGTTTTGCAGTCACTGAAAAGTAAGCATATTATTGATTTAATTTGAAATATCTCACTACATTCTTTGTAAAATTTCTCTGCCTCCTCTTTATTTATAGCAAGTTCTACAACCTTTAAAACATATATATGCTACAATTATATTCAGGATGGTTGCTCTTGCAAATGCTTATCAAGAGCACCAATATCCCTTGACATGATATTTCTTGTTACCATTGGATGCATGATATAAAACCAATTTCCTTATTAGGCTCTCCAAGAAAAACCTTTGAGTTATCCTTCCATTAAGCTGAAACTTCTTTTTGTCTTCCACTTTCATTTACAGTAAGAAGTTCAGATTGGAATAATTCAGGGCCTCAATTCATATGTCCATTCACTGGTCATCAAAAAGGAATTAGCGTTAAATATGGCATCAGCCAAATGAATGGAGTAATTGGTCTATACAGTTGTGTTTTGTTTTTTGTTTTTTGGGGTTTTTTTGTGCCTTCGTTCCCACTTTCTTCCATCATCACTACAAAATCAGAAGAGGCCCACAAAGGAGGACAGTGGGCCATTTGATACTTTTCTTTGTTTTATAGGTTGCTTTAGTCAAAGAATTTACCACCAAATATTCAGCAGCATGGTGCTATGACTCTCCATATAGAGCTAGCTGGTCTCCAAAAAGCTGATAGAGTCTATTACAGAAACTAAAATTACTTTATTACAAACAAAATCTAATTGCAAACTTGGAAAAACAGCCATTACACGGCTTTAGCTGGCTAAGTTGTGACTTCACAGTGAAGGGAAAGGAATATTTGGGGGAGCGAGTAAATGCCATGGAAGTGGGAGCTTTCCAATTATCCTGCATTCTTCTGCAAAAGCACCTCCCAGAATGAAACCAGGATTTCCCAGGAGTCTGTGTATAGAAAGTTTTGCCCATGGCCTAGCAAGATACCCAGGGAAGCATCATATAATTTATTTGAAAGACAACCAAAGATACACCAGAGATAAAGCCCTGTTTGCAATTATCCTAGAAAAATATCCTTTTCATTGCTGGACTTGGTGCTATTTAATGACTGGTCCTTTCCCACTTTAACTAGCTCCTTTGGAGGCTTCAGAAGCTAAGGGAAAACTGGTTATCGGTCCCAGAGTGTGGGAAAACATTTACATTTTAAAAGAAAGCTTTGTTCGACCACCAATGACTACTTTGGAGAACTCTTTAGTTTGCATTTGATTAGTACTTAAAAGTGCTGCTTAATACTTTCAGGATTTCCCTGGGATTGTGATTTAGCTGTAGTTTCAAAATGATTCTCTGTAAAAGCAAGTGCTATCCTATTTTACAACCTCTCTTCCCTCCAGGGGGTCCACACTGCAGTTTCTGGCGGATTAGCCTGCCTTGTGCAGGGTGGCCTCTGTGAATAAGACCATGTCGAATTCCATCTACTCTAAAGTAGGGGGTATATTGAGTTGAATCAGTGAATTTTTCACTGGAGAATCAAAGAGTATATGTTTGACCATCTGTATTTAGATACTTTGGGTCCAATAGCCAAATAGTCTGGAGTCTTGGAACATGCACTAGACCTCAGGAACACACTAGGGTGGAAGTAACCAGCTTTACCATTTTTATTTTATTTTATTTTACAATTGACTTTAATCAATCAACATAAAAAGCTATAGAACTACTGGCCAAGTATTGTTATGGAGAACACAGAAAGGAAGAAGGAAAGAAAGAGAGAGACAGAGAGAGAAAGAGAAGGGGGGAGAGAAAGAGAGAGAGAGGAGGTAGAGAAAGGGAAGCAGGAAGGAAGGGAAGAAGGAAGGAAGGAAGGGAGGAAAACAGATAAAAAAAAAAGGAAAGAAAAGAAAAAAAGAAGAGTGCCTGTACTGAAGGATTTCACATTCTGTCTAAGCAACAACGTATAGTATGTATTCTCTTACAAGTATATGAAAAAACTACACAAAATTAAAGCATTTTCTTGTTATTCAGATTTGACTTTTTGTGACCTAAATTTGGGGTTTTCTTGGCAAAGATACTGGAGTGTTTTGTCATTTTACAGATGAGGAAACCAAAGCAAAAATAATTAATTGATTTGCCCAGAGACACATATAGTAAATATCTGAAACCTTTGACACAGGAAGATTTGTCTTCCTGACTCCAGTGCTTTATCTACTGTATTCCTTGGTTTAGCAAGAGAAACTATCAGGTAGACAAGTCAGTACTTCTTAGAAGCCGCATTTTCCTCGTCTCTAATAGTTGCCCTATGTTCCTTAGAGGTTTGGGTTTTTTTTTTGTTTTGTTTTTTGATAATTGAATAGAATAATAAATAGGATCATAGATTTAAAGCAAAAAAAAAGGATTTATAAATGACCAAATCTGCTCATTTTAAAAAAAATGATTAAATTTAAGTAAGGGCTGGTTAAATTACTTCTCCTGACACAAGCAGAAAAATGTCTAAATGGGATTTTAGTATGCCTGAATTGTTCTGCCTCAGTTTCCCTGAATTGTTCTGCCTCAATTTCCCTGGTGGCAACCCCAACCCCCTTCCTGGACATTAGGACTGAGATAATTAGGGCTGTGAAGCTCTGGCCATTGGCATTCCAAAGAATCATAAAACTCCAGATGGCTTATCTCAAATACCTCGATGGCACCCTCCTATCAGACATCCTATCTCGTAGTTTCTTCCCAGCTTATCAGAATTTATGATCCTTCCTTACCCCACCTGTCAGAACTGAATTTATGGTCCTTTCCTGAAACTTCTATCTCCCAGTGTTCTTACCCCCCCCACCCCTTGCCTTTGTTTCCCTGATGCTGGGGTCCTATAAGAGTCCCTGGAATCCCCTGCTCGTCATTGGATGCTTTGAGACAAGAGTCCATCCATCCATCCATCCATCCAGTGGGGGGGGGGGAGGGAGTCGGACATGGATCCTGTTTGACCGTGGATCCTGCTTGGTTGCCAGTCCAGACTCTCCACTAATATTATATTAAAAAACCTCTCTAATCTCTATCTTGCCTCAGTTTCTCTGTCATTACAATTTTAATCGAGGTCTTCTCAGTTTCCAATCTACAATCAATCTACATCTACAACAATGTTTTCTCTTGATAGTAAGGTAATGTGTAGAGTATAAGACTTGAATCAGGAGCAATATGGTTCAAATTCCACCCCAATAGTTATTAACTCCTGGGCAAGTCACTTAGTTTTCCTCATTCCAACACCCACCCCAAAGCAGCTAGGTGGCCTCATATGCTTCCTGACTGTGTAACCTTGGCCAGTTCATTTAATTTCTATTTACCTTGATTATTTTAACCACCAAATGGAGATAAGAAAAATACTTACTTACCAGGATTTTGTGGGGATCAAATGAGATATATTTGTAAACTCTTGGCACATGTAATAAATGCTTGTTTCTTTCCTTCCTTAGTTTCTTCATTAGTAAAATGAAAGTATTGGACTTGATGGCCTATAATGTCTCTTTCAGGACTGATTTTATGATTCTATGCCAGGCAGCTCTTAAAGACTAGATTAAAGCACAAATACCAACCTGCTGATGTAGAGGGAGTTCCCCTATACCAATAAAATCCTAGGAATGATTTTTAAAGGATTTGTAACCTAAGTGTGAATATTATTATTATTGTCAGAGCACATAACTCACAAAATGCTAATATGTATATCAAGGCAACTTCAGGTGTGCAATGGATAGAGAACTGGTTTTGAAATCAGGAAAATTCAATTTTGTGAGTTGAAACTCTGTCTCAGATACATACTAGCTGTGTGTAATCCCGGGGAAATCACTTATTTAATCTTGTTTGCCTGTTTCTTCATTTGTAAAATGAGCTGGAGAAAAGAAAAAAAAAAAAAAGGTAACCTCTCCAGGTTTTTGCCAACCAAACCCCAAATATGGAGTCATGACAAGTCATACACCACTGAAATGACTCAACAACAAACATGTATATTACCATGCCTGGCTGTTTATTGTGAAAAACAAGACATATAGCAATTGAAAGAATAGAAGACAATCCATTCTCTTTTGAATCATCCTCACTAGCTATATGGAGGTTTCCCAATTCCCCAGACCATCTCATAACTTCCTGCTTTCCTTTGCCAGTATTGATCTGGCTTGAGTAGACCAAGAAAAACCCTTTTTTGAAGATAAAGAGCAATTCTTATTTTCCCTTTTAAAACCAATTTGCAAAGTAGGTAGGATTCTAGCAACCCCTTGCTGGCCACCCCCCAGGAAGCCAAAGTGGATCAATGAGATGAAGGAAATAAATGAAGGACTTTAGTGACCAGCAGAATTGTAAAACTACAGGAAGAAAGGGTTGTGGAAATTAGGATAGGGATATTTTCTTTTCTCTGCTTGCTGGAAATTTCTATTGATACTAGTTTGTATGGGATTGACTGCTAACTTGTTCCAAGTTACATATACAGTCCATAAGTATTATTTCTATTAGGAGGTTTCTGGTTGTTTGGATCTCACCTCAATAGAAAACCTTCTGTTATTTACCTACATCCCTTACAGGAATATTTTATTTAGACACACAACACTGACAGAGGACTTAAGTAAATACATTACAATGATTTCAATAAGAAAAATGACTTCGTATTTAATTTATGGATCACCAGATCCTGTTTGGAATTCATTGGGGGTACTTTCTACTTAAAGATCCAATTGGAAGCTCCTTTGTAATGTGAAACCTTACCAAAGAGGTCTGTTTTGGTTTTAAAATTCAGCGTTTCATAAATTGATTTTTTTCTTAAAACAGTGGCTAACATATACATGCATACATACATATATACATACACACATATAAACATGCACACATATATCTGCATATATATTTGTGTGTATACATATTAATTTATGTATACATACATATACATGTGTGTATATATACACATATATGTGTGTGTGTTCTTGTTTGTGACTGATAGAGTGAGTTTCATGTTTCTGAGAAAGCCATTTTCCTTATTTGTCAAATGAGAGAGGTTATCTAAAAGTGCTAAATCTCTTAAAATATTACCATTTGTGCAATGAATATGATAGAAGATTATTTTTCTGTGATCTGAAGCCATTTACAACAGGAACTAGAATTATAATCTGTGTCATGGATATGGCTATTATTATCATGACCCAGAGAGATTGCAACTTACCCAAGATCGCATGATTGCAAGAGCCAGATCCACACTCCAGGATTTCTGACTCCAAATCCTGTTTCACCATGTTTTCCTTTCGTAATAATGAGAAAATTACTAGAGGAAGCATGCTTCAACTGATGTTATAGTTTCCCCCACTTTCCTGTATTGTACATCTTCCTGCAATAGCTTCTGGGATGAAGTTAAACCACATGCATCTTTAATACCCAGAGTTAGTTAGCTGCTAGTTCACTCATCACTTACAAAGCATTTGAGATAACTGCTGCAGAGCTGTTCTGCATTTTCCTTATTGAAGGGGAGAAAGAGATTTAAGGAGTCAGAAGATGTCTGAATAATTACACTAATCAATTCTGGTGCATTGAGGTATTTGGGGTTATTTGCAAAATTACGGTTATACCCAGGTAAAGTTGAAAGACATAGCCCCACTGTCTGCATATCTGGAGAAGAAATTTCACTGACAAGTGGATGTGTTTCTGTGGTGCTTTTCGCATATTCTCATTAAGGGGGCACCCAGGAAAGTGATGCGCCTGCCTTTTTTTTCCTTTCTTTTTCAAGGCAGCTTTAGGTATGCAATGGATAGAGAACTGGTTCTGAAATCAGAAAAATTCAACTTTGCGAGTTGAAATCTTGTCTCAGATACATACTAGCTGTGTGATCCTGGGTAAGTCCCTTGCTTAATTCTGTTTGCCTGTTTCTTCATCTGTAAAATGAACTGGAGCACCTATGGCACCTCCTCAGTTGTAATGATGTTAGCTTTCCAACAAAAGTTGAACTTGCAAGAAAACCATTCTGAGAGGGTCTGCATCTCTAAAGCAGTGCTCTTTACACCATATTGCCTACATAGTATCAAGCCTTTCCTTCCTCTTTGAATTAAGCAATCAAGGTAGTAATGATCCAGTACAGGGAATTGTCCTGTGAAGAGATACTTCCCCCAGTCAAAAGTGGACAGTGCAACGACTGTCATGTCAGAATCTCTCTCCATGTTTTAGGAACAATGAAATGATTTATGAGGCTCTGATTTCTGTTAGTCCTGCTTTACTGCTTGGGGAACAGGCAGTCTAGACTCCATCTTTTGGATTAGGAGAAGAGTCATCCACTTCCTTCTCCTATATCTTCAGCATGCCAAAATCATGATCCAAGCTTTCATGTCCAATAGCAAAAAATTAAGTCTATATCTCCCATTCCATCCCCTTCCTGTTTAGCATAATTGACCCAGGAATTCTAAACAATTCAAGTATACAATCTTAGGGGGAATTAAGTAAATTGTCCCATCTTCACTACAAAAGCACATTATGATCTAAATTTGAGATTTTAGCCAGCCATCTCTTTTTAGGAGTTTAGTTTTCATTTAATTTCTAATGGTTCTGAAATTTACCTTTTTAATATAAACTCAAACTCTTGACTTTAACTCCTACCCCCATCCAATGCTATTTTATTGATACAATTTTTAGAGGCGGGAAGGAGCTGAGGAGCAACCATTATCAATATTTAATTCTCAGGATTATACATTTATCTTTTTATAATAATTATATCATAACGTACATCAAAGATGGCAGTGGCCAATAAGAATGCCAAATGGATAAGACATTCTTAATAGGCTTTGTTGTGTTTTGCAGAATGAACGAAGTTCCTAGGTCCTGTTCTTTTTTCCCCCTATTCCAACTTCCACAAAATCAATCCAACTATTAATATTAATAACTATAAATTTTCAAGAAATCTTAGTAAACTATGAACTTTCCCTTGTACCATACTGAAATTTAGCATTCCTCACACTATGTAAGACTGTGCCATGATCTTATATTCACCTTCTTATACCTAATCTTGCTTCTATCGTTTATATTATCTCTTCTAAAAATGTAAATGGGTTGTTGAGTGCCCTTTCCATCCACAACGGTTTCTTTAGATAAACCACATTTTTCCTCCTCATTGAAAGTGTTTTTCTTTGTGTCTTTCATAACATTGATCCTAATCAAAGTTATATCCAAGTGTAGCATGGCTACTGGATAAGCCTTTGTTTAAATACCTGGTAAGTTAGATCTTAAAAGTGGCTCCTTGCCCCTTTGGGCATCAAAATTGAACCAATTATTTGTAAAACTGTTAACAACAACAACAATAACAAAAACAAACCAAAAACAAGTCTGTGGACTTGACTTCAGAATGTTTTTCAAAAGTTATATGATCATAGCCTCCAATCTCTTTCACTTAAAATGAAGAAAGAAATACTAAGGCAAAAGACTCTGGCACATGTTCATGAGTCTCAGTTAGGAAAGACTCAAGACTTCTCTCATAGCATTCTCTCACCTAAATGTCATCAGACTATAAGATGTCAAACTAAGACTAACTGGTTAATTAGTGCTTTCTGAATTTACCTCAGTTATTATACCTTCAGACAATCAAAGAGCCTTCTATGTTCCATAGGGTAGGTAAATAAGACTCAGTGAGTGAATGTCTGAACATGTTTCATATCTCTCCAACTTACTTCACTATAGATCATCACAAGTCTTTCAGAAGCAGATCCTCCTCCAGCCTCTTCCACATGAAGAATTAGCTCTTTGACTCTTTGTGCATATCCTAAGGACTAAGCTCAGTGGTCAATTCTGTAAGTGATACATATTGTCTTTGCTAAGCTCCATGGAGACAGAGATTGTGTCTCTTTTGTCTTTGTCAGGCACATAGTAGACACTTCATATTTATTGATTGATCAGTTAATTGATTGCTCCAGGACAAATCCCAAGGACCTTGCTGGGCTTTTTTTTCCCATCTATCTGTTATTTAGGGAATCGAAATCTTTTCTTTGATAAGGTCTTCAGTCCTCTTTAATAATAAAGCAGTATTTCAGAGAGGCTTGGAGAGACTTACATGAATTGATGCTGACAATGACAGGAGATCATTGTACATAGCAACAGCAAGATTATGGATGATCAATTCTGATGGACAAAATGAGATGATTCAGCCAGTTCCAATGATCTTATGATGAAGAGAGCCATCTGTGCCCAGACAGAGGACAATAGGAACTGAGTGTGAATCACAACGTAATATTTTCACTCTTTTTGTTGTTGTTTGCTTGCATTTCATTTTCTTTCTCCTTTTTTTGCCTTTTTGATCTGACTTTTCTTGTGCAGCATATTTGTGGAAATATATATAGAAGAACTGCACATGTTTAACATGTGTTGGATCACTTACTGTCTAGGGAAAGGGATGGAGGAAAGGAAGGGAAAAATTAGAATATAAGGTTTTGTAAGGGTGAATGTTGAAAATTATCATGTATATATTTTGAAAATAAAAATCTTTAATTAAAATAATAATAATGATAAATCAGTGTTCATAGAATAGCTTAGAATCCAGGAAACTGAGCTGGTCTGGGATTCAGATCTGACTGAACTTGCCAGAGCTACAACTTCACAGAAAAAGACTAGAGAGTTGCTGATTTCTGTCTGAGTTTGTATCTCCGTCGATAATTATCTCACTTGCTTTGAAAGTCTCTTGTGTAAATCACTTCTAGTACCTTATCATTCGAACCCCAGCACTGATTTCCTGGTCCATCATACTAATACATTGTCCCATCTACCCACATGGATGGTTCCAAAACAAGCCACTAAGCAATGCTATAAATTTCAAAGAGCCATAGATATATGTCTCTTCAGGCTTGTCTATAAAACAAAAAAAAATGTGGCACAATTTGTTTTCCCTTTAAGGATGTTATTAGCCTGCTTGTATCTACCGGAGGAATAGAGGTGTGTGCCGACCTCCATTAGTCACTGGGTTTTTAATCTTGATCTCTAGCTCTGTGGTAAGTTATTGCCAGAGGCTTGGATTGCTGGGGAAGCCTCAAGGGGACTTGAGGACCAGCCAGGGGTTCTGTTATGAGAGCCAATGATGGATGGGAGGATACATTCTTACTAGACTTCCCTATTTCCCATCTGGTTGCTGCTTTAATTTTTTTTAAACACCACTACATAATACTCTCTTTTTTCTCTTTAGGACCCAAACCCTTTAGAGAGACAAGTGAGATTGGAAGGTCTGGGGGGGGGGAGAAAATGGGAAGAAGGGTCAAGGGTAAATCATTCATATAAAAAGCAGTATGGTAAAGTAGAAAGAGTACTGGCTTTGGACATGGGTTCAAATTCTGGCTCTGCCATTTACTTTTTGTGTGACCTTGAACAATTTATTTCATTCCTCTAGTCCTCAATTTCCTAAAATATAAAATGAGCCAGTTGGACTACATAACCTCAAAATCCCCTTCTATCTCTAAATCTACACTCCTAAGTATCATTAAAAATAAATATCTCCCCACTGATGCCTGACCTTCTACTATCATGGATTTATTTTTTTATGTTGAACATTATTCCTTTCCTGAAGGTTTCTTTTTAAGTGCAACCATCCCTTGGGGAGGTAGCATATTAAGTTCCTAAATTAATCTACACTAAAGTATTTTCACATACTCTTAGACTTGAAGTGAGGGGGAATTCAGAAATCCATTAGTTCAAATCCACATTTTAGCTTTAAGGAAACCAAGTTCCAGAGAAGCTAAATCATTCACCTGAGGTCACACCACTAATGAATGATTTATTTAGGCCTAGAACCTAGTTCTCTAGGGTTTCCATTGCCCTCCTGCTCCACCGAAGAGTGTTTCTCCTGGACAGGAGGGACTAAACAATATGAGAAGATTTGAATGAGAAAAAAACTTGGTGGGTAGAAGGGACAACACATATACATTGATAAGAAAGTAAAAAATAATCTATGGTAGGAAATATTATAAACTGAAGGGAGGGAAGGAGGGAGGGAAGGAAGAGAGGGAGAGAGGGATGGAGGAAGGAAGGGAGGAAGAGAGGAATGGAGGAAGGGAGGAAGGGAGGGAGGAAGAGAAGGAGGGAGAGAGGGAAAGAAGAGAAGGAGAGAGGGAGGGTGGGAGGGAGAGACAAAGGGAAGGAGGGGAAAAGTGAAAAATAGTATGCTCCAATCTGTATTCAGATACTATTAGTTCTTTTTCTGAAGGCAAAGAGCATTTTTCATCATGAGTGATGGATGGATGGAAAATGTTAAGGTAAATGAAGGAAAGTAGTTTGAATTTAACTCAGTACAATCAAAGGAAACTCTTCTTCATGTCCCCTCTGCCTAACCAACTGGTTTTACTCTTACTTCCCAGATTGTCTAGTTCTGCTAGCAGAACTTCTATTCCTTGCTGTCTACTAATACTGCATCTTCTTACTGCTTCTTTCCTAGACCTCCAGTGGCCTACCTTTTCCAACTGTATTCTCTCACATAAGTGTATTCTTTATTCCAATTCCAACTACAGAGAGTGGGGGGGGGTAGGAGAGAGGAAAGAGGAGGAGGAAGAGGGAAAGAGAGAGAGAAAGAGACAGAGAGACAGACAGAGACAGAGACAGAGAGACAGACAGAGAGAAAGAGAGAGAGAGAGAGAGAGAAGCCAAAGCTATTATGCAAATAAATGGGGTACATTTGTTTGAAAGTTCTGGATCTGGGAAGCCAGATTACCCTGGAGGAGCTTCTACCATATGTAACATTCAGAGCAATTACTTGGTCAGCCAGAACCTTTTAGAAAGAAGTTTCCCAGAATGATGAATTGCTTTAGTAATAACTTCTAAATGAGCTGTTTTGAGGACCAGTGGAGAATCTGGCCCTTGCAGGGTGGAGGCAAAGAGCATTTCTACTCAGGTGTCTGTCATTGTGATGCTGAGCAATGGGGACAGCTCTGCAGAACAGCTTTAATGAACTCATGTCTGAACCTTGGACTTTGTTTTTAAGAGATACAAGACTTTTTCCCCCTTCTTTTTAATTGTCTCAGTGTCTGCTAACACTGATCATTTGCCAGACCTCAGGAGCAGAAGAAGAGTGTTACTGTCAACAGTAATTGATTATGTCAGAGCGACAATACCAAGGATAAAATTGTAAGAGTTCACAGGGCCTGCTTTAAACTCACAAGATGTTTTTGCCTTTTCTCCAAATGAATGAAAAAAAAATAAAAAGCTTTTTTTTTATAAAGCACTTATTATGTGCTGAATACTGTGATGGCACTGTTAGTACACAGCAGGTACTTAATAAATGTTTGTATATATGTTTTTGTACACACACACATAAAACCCCAGTCCTTGCCCTCAGGAAGATTATAGCCAGGGTCAATACTTCTAGCTTTAGGGGATGGCCAATGAAGAGTGAAATCCCTAGGACTGTGATTGAATGATGCATCCTTTTCTAGAAGCACTGGTTTGACTACTGACTCAGAGCAAGAGACAAAAGGAGAAAGGGGAGAAGAGTGATGACAGCAAAGTGTCCTGGTCTGGTGGTTGGAACCAATTTCATCCAATGAGTTTTCACCAATCAGGAAGGTCCCAAAGTATGATAGACAGTTAAACTTTTATTAAATGCCTGCTAAATGACCAGCATTGTGCAAAGGTTTCAGAACACAAAGATGGCATAAACATAGTGCCAGGGAAATTTTGTTTTGTTTTGTTTTTTAAGACAGTTATTTTCTTTGTTTCCCATTTTCCAGAGAAAGAGATGCATGGCAATTCAATCTATGTGCTGTGCTGTGTCTTTACAATAAGCCTATGAGAGATGGGCTTTTATTATTATTATTGTCTTTATTACTTATTATTATTATTATCTCCATTTTAAAGCACTGAGGTTCAAGAAATTGAATTGTCCAAGTTGATGTAGCTAATAGGCATCGGAGCTGGGATTTGAACTCCTCACTCTTAACTCTAGGGTCAGGGCTGATTCTTTCCATGTTACTACAATCCTTCAAAAATATACAAATGTTACAAAATAAGCCTCTATACTCAAAGGGCTTGTGACAGAAAAAAATAAGGCTTGTGACAGAAAAAAATAAGGTGCTCAAGGGAGAATGTGCTGGGTGCTAAAAATAAGTCCAAGTCAGGAGTATGAGAAAGTAGAGGTCATGTTTAGCTTAAGGAAGCAGAGAAGATTTCCATGATGGAAGAGGAAAGAAAAAAGCTTTGCTTTGAAAAAAAGAAGAATTTCAATAGGCAGGGGTGCAGGTTGGAGGGGGTCCATTCCAGGAATGGGATACAGCATGTGGACAGAAATGGAAAATGAAGAGGGCAGGATAAGTCAGAAGTTGATGAGTAGTCCAGCTTGACTAAAGAACAAGAAATAAAAGAGGGAAGAAGAAGCAGAATAGTTTCAAGTTGGAGTTAGATAATAGAAAGGCAGTTTAACTCAAATATCATCTTATACATAAGGTCTTTCCCAAACTTTCAAGATATTAATGCAAATATACAGATACTATTTTCTGCCTTTGTAGGCATAGTAACAGGACCTTAAGTCTTTTTGAAATATTGATTAATTTCCTTGAACATGTATCTCCTAAGAAAATATAAGCTACTTGAGACCAGGTACTGTTTTATTTTGGTCTTTGTATCCAAGTGATTGACATATAATTGACACTTAATAAATGCTTATTTGATATATTGATTGACTGACTATTTGCTAAGTAACAGAGAGCCAGTGAAGGTCTTTGAGAAGGGGAGCTATTTGGTCACAACAGTGCATTAAGAAGATTACTCAGTAGTGTGAAGGAGAGATTAGAAAGGAGAGAAACTGGAGGCAGTAAAATCAGAAGTGTAATTATAAAGACCTAAATTAGGGTGGTTATAACTGCAAAGAAAAGAATGAGACAGATATAAGAGATGCTGCAGAAGTAGCTTTCACAAAATCTCACACCTAATTGGATGTGGGGACTGAAGAAGTAGGAAGAGTAAAATATAATTCTGAGCTTTCCAGCATAGTTGAGTATGGAAAGAAAATTTCCAGAAATAGACAAAATATAAATTAAATGGTATCAAGAATTTATTCATCAAAGCAACTTATTGGAGATATATTGGTCCACTATAGATTGAATCCATGTTTCTTTTCATTCTTCATCTCCTCCTTCTCCCTCATTTCCAGTTTGAAAATGATAACCTTGATCTGTGAATCTCAGCAAAAAAAAAGTAGTAAGTATCAGAGGTAGAATATGAATCCAGGTTACATCAATCCAAAGTCAGTATACTTTTCACCCTATCATATTGAATATCTTAACTTTTGCCTGCCTCAGTTTCCCTATCTATAAAATGGAGATAATAATAGCATCTACCTTCTAGTGTGGTGGTGAAGTTAACATAAACACTGAAAAGCATTTTGTGAACCTTAAAGCCCAAACACAAGATGTTACCAAGAGATGTAGTACAGTTTTAAATTATTATTATTATTATCTATAACTGGTTCTTGAGTTGAACTTTGAAAAGAACTCGTGTTTCCAAGGGGATAGAGGAGGGAAAAAAATTTTCCTAGGTATGTTGGACAGCCTGTAATCATTTGTGATTGTTCTCTCCAGTCATAGGCCTTAAGAAATTGTTGGACCCCAGGGCAAATCATAATGAGTTCTAATGTTTAATCCACAAACTAAACACTCTTTTTCAAATAAACTACAATCTAGTTCTTGCTCTGTCCAAGAGGTGTTCAAATGCACTCAAGTAAGACTTATATGAATGATTTCCAGAGCTGAATCCATGGTTCTTTTTTTCCCCTATGACCCTTAGGATGAAGAAGGAAACAAGCTACCGGTGATGTGCTAAGCACTTTACAAATATTATCTCATTACATCCTCATAATAACCCTTCATCAATTTCAAGTGCTTTATTATTATCCCCATTTTATGGTTAAAGAAACTGAGGCAGACAGAGGTTACATGACTTGCCCTAACAATCCCACTCTTCCTCACTCTCCCATATTTTTCTCCTTTTCTCTTTTACCTAATACATCAATTATTAATAGCCAATGGGGTTTCTTTGCTTCACCCACCCCATATTCATGCTACTCCTTCATCAAAATTAAAGCTTCTCTTTTTGCTTCAGTCTGAAAATGAACCCACTCTGACCAAGTTGGTGCTTACCCTGAAGCACTTAACTATTCATGACTTTTCACTCCCAGGGCAAAAAGCATCAAAGAAATGTCACTGATTAGAGCAAAGCTTAATTAAGACTAGATTCGTATCAATATTTTCTCCCATCTGTTTAGCTCTGATTTACCTTGAGTTCCCTTGCCTCCTTTAGTCTGCTCCAAGCAGAAGATAAATTACTTCCTTGGTTTCCCTGCCACTCTCCCAGCACCCCTACCCTCACCCCTGGAGGACGCTTAAAGTAGAGATTATTCCTTAGCCCACCATTGTGATTCTCAAGAAAGCTGTTACTTCCAGTTGGCTATATTTCCACAGAGGTACCATCTTAGGTGAGAAACTATCCTTTTTAAAATTACATGCACTGATGCATCAACTGAACATTGCAGCATTGCATATGTACTCAATGCAGATGAGGAATATACATAGGGGATGGAGTGGAGGAACAAAAGTGTGTGTGATATAGTAAAAACAATTCTTTTTTTCTTTCTCATAATGAACTTTTTAAACCCATATACAAGCCAAGACCATGATTTTGTAATTTTACTGGACTATCCCTATAGTTTAATTGGTGTAATAATAATAATTGGTATTATTTTCACAATGCAATAAGATTTGCAAAACACATAGCAAATAATCTTATTTGATCCTTACAACATCATGATGAGGAACTTATAGTTATCCCTTCCACCTCACACAGTGGGGGATAGGTTAAGGGACATGATGCCCTCACAATCTGGAAAATTCATGTAAAATATTTTTGGCCCTCCCCTTTGTACAAGAGAAAAAGTCTGATTTTTTTTCTTTTTTCCTTTATGGAGTGCCAGGTATTATGCCTGAGGGCAGCCGGGTCTTACCTCCTCCCAAGAGTCAGTGCGCATCCTGACATGACCCACGTGTTCCCCAAAGGAGAGTAACAAGCCAGAAGAAGATGAAATCAAGCTGCTCTTTATTGAGGTGCTTTTCCTCAGCCAGCCTGCTCCACCTTTTTAGTCCCTCTTTTTATCCCCCTTGCCCACCCATCTTTTAGCAATTAACCTTGTGTTGACATGAGGAAGTCAGAAAGATAGTGGAGCTCACATCCTGAGAACAGAGCACACCTCAGGGCAAGCCTGTTTTTTAGATCACTTTGAATAGCAATTTTATTTGAGCCATTATCAGTAATCTCATCAAGTCTCGGGTCTCATGTTCTTGGAGGGAACTGCACACAATACCTTCTTATCCTCAAGTCAAGACAAACTTCTTATCAGGGTCCCTGACTTTTTGGGCCCTAACAATGGATTGCTGATATACAATATTATACGTATATTTATGCATTAACCTTTTTCTGTATGCTGGCCTTTGCATGTAGTCTTTGGCTATCTCAAAACTCTCCAAAACTTTCCATTTAATTTCTTTCTTTATAAAAAAATTATTTATTTTAGTTAGAAAAATAAATTCATTTTTTATATATTTCTTTATTAATTATGCTGGGAGAGAAAAATCAGAGAAAAAAGAAAAAAACACAAGAAAAATAAAACAGAAAAACAAGAAAAAAAAGTGAACATGGCACATGATGATTTACATTCAGTCTCCATACTTTTCTCTCTGGATGCAAATGGCATTTTCCATCCAGAATTTATTGGGATTGCCTTGGATCACTGAACCATTTAGAAGAACCAAGTCCATTATAATTGATCATCCCACAATCTTGCTGTTGCTATGTACAATGTATTCCTAGTTCTGCTTGTTTTGCTTAGCGTCAGTTCATGTAAATCTTTTCAGGCTTCTAAAATCAACTTGTTTATTATTTTTTATATAACAATGATATTCCATTACTTGCACATACCATAAGTTATTCAGTCATTCCCCAATTGATGGGAAATTACTCATTTTCCAATTCTTTGTTCCCACAAAAAGAGCTGCTACAAACATTTTTGCACATGTGGATCCTTTTCCCTCCTTTATGATTTCCTTGGAATACAGACCCAACAATGGCACTGTTGCTTCAAAGGGTATGCACAGTTTTATAACCTTTTGAGCATAGTTTCAAATTGCTATTTAGAATGGCTTAATCATTTCACAACCCCACCAGCAATGCATTAGTGTCCCAGCATATCCCCTCCAACATTTATCATTATCTTTTCCTATCATCTTAGCCAATCTGAGAAATGTGATGTGATACCTGAGTTGTTTTAATTTGCATTTGTCTAATCAATAGTGATTTAGAGCATTTTTTCATATGATTATAGATGGCTTTAATTTTTTCATCTGAAAATTTTTTCACATCCTTTGACTATTTATCAATTGGGGATCCATTTAATTTATTAGATCAAAATCATGGTGGGGAAAGTCACAACATAGAAGGAATAACATATTGTTATCCCCATTTTACAGATGAGAAAATGGAGGTTGAAGTGGCACAAGGTTTCACAACTAGTGTTTCAAACAAGATGAAACTCATTATATTCTGATTTAAATTTCAGTACTCTATCAACATCTAAATTCCTAGATAGAAAATCCTTGTGTGAAAGCTCCTCCTGTTAACTGGATGAGTGGATGTCTACCAGTTGAAGAATAGCTGAATAAGTTATGGTATATGACTGTAATGGAACATTATTGTTCTATAAGAAATGATCAGGAGGATGATTTTAGAAAACCCTGGAGAGACTTGCATGAACTGATACTAAGTGAAGTGAGTAGAACCAAGAGAATATTGTATACAGTAAGATCAACTTTGATAGACTTGGCTCTTTTCAACAATGAGATGATTCAGGCCAGTTCCAATAGACTCATGATAGGAGAAAGCCGTCTGCATCCAGAGAGAAAGACTAAGGGGACCGAATGTGGATCACAATATAGTTTTTCACCTTTTTGTTGTGGTTTGCTTGCATTTTGTTTTCTTTCTCATTTTTCCCTTTTTGATCTGATTTTTCTTATGCAGCATTTTAAGTGTGGAAATATGTATAGAAGAATTGCACATGTTTAACACATTGATTACTTGCTGTCTATGTCTAGGGGGAAGGGAGGGAGAAAAATTTGGAACACAAGTTTTTGCAAGGGTAAATGTTGCAACCCAGCAGTGCCATTGCTGGGTCTGTATCCCAAGGAAATCATAAAGGAAGGAAAAGGACCCACATGTGCAAAAATGTTTGTAGCAACCCTTTTTGTAGTGGCAAAGACTGGAAAAAGAGTAGATGCTCATCTTATTTGATTGCCTGATCATTCATTCAGTAATCCACCATTCAAGTAACTCAATGTCATAAGTTACTCAGAGGGATGCCTTCCTGAACTGTCACAGGTGGATATCTTATGTGGGTAAGAGCTGGAAGGAAAACCTTAGCCTCTGCTCCAAGTGGGATGCTTCTGACTCAGTTTCCCAGTTCTGTTTCTTTGTTTCCTACCTGACTATTCCTGAGTCTGGCTATGAGGTGGAATTATTACTCCATGATCAGTTGTCAAACAGATCTAAGGATGCTTTATCCTATCATGTATGTGCTCTCAGGTTGAACCATGAAGAACCTGTTTTGACACTATTATAATCATGTCACTACCTTTTCCTCTTATAGCAAATTTCTATAATCAGAACAAATGGTCAGTAGAAGCCATGAGCCCAGTACAAGTATCCCAGGGGACACAATGGTTTTCTACTTTAGATCTTAAAGTTGATTTCTTTTGCATAGCATTGCAAAAAAGACTCACAATTTCTTTTTGCATTAGAAGTGGCAAATCCAGGGGAACATAACCCCACCAACTAACATGGGCAGTCATACCCATAACAAGGAAGTAGCTCAGAGCTTCTGTGACAGTTCCCATATATTTGGACAGGCCCTGGCTATCTGGTATGTAGATGATATCTTGATCTGCAACCCAACGCAACAGGCTGCAGCCATAAAAACTCCTAATTCCTGGCGTCTCCAAGGCTATGAAATTTCTTTGTCTAAAGGCCCACATTGCCTATCTGTCTGTTAGATATTTGGGCCATGAATGAATTCCCACCTCACTTTTTCTCATAGTGGAGAAGAAGCAATCTCATCACTCCCTGAACCTTCCTCAAAGAAACAGCTGCATGTTTTCCTGGGCATGGCTGGATTTTGAATCAGGGCAAGGTTTTTAAGACCCTGAAAGGTAAATTACTTTAGACCTACCTAAAGCCTTTTACTCTGTTATGTTGATGACAGGTAGCGCCAGATACAATGGGTTAGACTCAGTCCCTGGGACTCTATCCCAGATCCCTTGCTTACTTCTCAAAGAAACTTGGTGTCTTTGGGGTAACCCTCCTGCCTTAGAGCCAACTTAGAGGAAGCCTTTAAGCTCATCTTAAGCCACCCTTTGGAGGTTCTAAACCCCCACCGGGTTTAGAGCATTTTTCCCTCACAGAATTTTAGAATTGGGAAAAGGAATGAGAGTGAACATCTATACTGATTTCAAATATGCCTTTCATGTTTTTGCATACTCATGGGGCTATATGGAAAGAAAGGGGACCTTTGACAGCAAAAATAAGTAAATAATTTCCCTATTAAACATGCATGGGAAATTCTCCAATTATTGAAAGCTGTCCATGGATCTAAAGAGGTTTCTGTTATGTTTTGTAAAGGATACCAGAAGGGGAATTCATTTCAGGCCACAGGCTTGCAGATTCAGCTGCCTGTGCTGCTGCCTTTTTTGCTCTTGACTATGACATCTTTAATTTCCCAACTCCTACACTCTTTCATAGTTCCGAAGAACAAGCCTTTGCTAAATAAAGGGGGTACACCCTTTCTCCTTCTAGGTAGTTTCAAACACTTTCAGGCCAATTTCTTTTTTTTATGTGTACATTTCTTTCTTTTTTTATTACAGCTTTTTATTTTCAAAACATGTGCATGGATAATTTTCAACACTGACCCTTACAAAACTTTGTGTTCCAAATTTTCCCCTTCTTCCCCCCATCCCCTCCCCTAGGTGGCAAGTAATGCAATATATGTTAAACATGTTAAAATATATGTTAAATCCAATACATGTATACATATTTATACAATAATCTTGCTGCACAAGAAAA